>JAVJIF010025133.1:0-61137 GCA_038442645.1 Agave tequilana | reverse complement strand
GTGTCTGCCAGACGTGCACAAGTCTGTGCACGTCGGTCGACAGCATGGGTCGACCGGCCCATGGTGCGGTCGACCGTCCGGGTCGACCAACCTGGCCTGTCAGCACAAACCTGGGTCAGAAACACATGTTAAAATATTTTTCTAAAAATCTTTTAAGTCTTGTAAAAATACCCAAAAATAGTTTTATTATTTTGCATTGATATATAAACATGTGATAAAAAGTTTAGCTCAAATATCAATCAATATGAACTATTTTTGTTTATTAACATTTTACAAAAACCAAAACATGTATTTTTATCAAACTTGGATTTTTCATTACATGAATAGGAAAGTCAAATAAGTTTGTTTAAAAGTTAAGCATGCATGTATAGAATGAAACAACTATACATATATCAATTAAACTTGTTTTGATCAACTATTCATGAAACCAAAAACCAAACATAAAACGTGTGTGTTTGTGCACTTGAGCATATCAACTATACTAAGCTTTACAAATGGATCTAAACACACTATCTAAACTATGATACCTAAGTCTTCTTGACGATCTTCATCTTCAAGGCGACTCGGTCCACAAACACGTGATCCATGAGCTAGGCAAGGTATGATCTTGATGCTTTGGCCCTGGATTCACCATGAAAAGCTTCTAAACTCCTTTGTTGAAGCTAATCACCAACTAATATCTTGTTAACTGATCTGGAACTAAAATCACAAGATTATTAGTAAATATAACTACATGAGTTAATCATCATCAAAACTAGAGAGGAAGGCCTCTGGGCCAACAATCTCCCCCTTTTTGATGATGACAAAACTCATGGAGTTATATATGCATGGATTAAAGTTAAGCTTCAAATAAGCTCCCCCTTAACTCATGCATAAACAAATAAACATAATATGCAATGAATATTAAACATGAATGCATAAATATGCAAAACAATAAAAGGTTCTAGATACCAAATGAAATGTTCAAAAACACAACATGCTCTAGATACCAATAAACATTAAACTATATTAAACTTAATATATGCAAAAACATAACTATGCATATATAAAACTCATAAACTCAAAATCTTCTCCCCCTTTTTGTCAATCATCAACAATGGGGTAAAAGCCAAAACAATAAAAAAAATGAGGGGTAAAAATCTTTCTCCCCCTTTTTGTCAATCAAAACAATGTTCTCCCCCTTTTTGTCTAAAATAAAAACAAAGTCAATAAGGGGTGAATAACAAATCATAAGATGTACACTCAATTAAGATACCAAATGAAACATATATGTCAATGAAGTACATCTTGATACCAATTGAAAGTGAACATAAAACAATCAACAATGGTATATGCTATATACATTCATGAAGAGGAAGACGCTAAGTAACTTTCCTAACATATGAAGTTACATGACACAAAGGATACAGACATAACACATTAATTTAAAACATTAATGTAATGCATAAGAGGAGATGTGAAGCTCCCCCTACACAGTGTATCACATAAAGAAGAGATGTCAAGCTCCTCAATACAAGATACACTCAACATGAATCTATATGTAGAAGAGATGTAAGCTCTCCTTGCATATAGTCAATACAAATCTAAACTTGTATTTATTTTCTTTAAAACAAAATTTTGAGATACCAATTTTAAAATATTTCACATAAAACATCTTGATATCAAAAGAAAGTATTTTTCTTTTTAAGTATATGATATCAATTAAATGTTGTTTATTTCCTATCATAAAGTAAGGGAGTGGAATACTAAATACCAATTGAAATATGAAAATCGAATTTCTCCCCCTTTATGAAATACCAACAAAAAACTATGCGTAGGCTTGAAATAAGATACCAATTGAAAACTAAATCAATTGAAATAATAGTTGAAGCTCAAGCTCTAGCATAAACAAGATTTGTGCTCAAGATATCGAAATATAATAGCACAAATAAAACAAGTATATGTGTGTGAAATAGAATGAGTACCAATCACCAATAGATGATACCAATTGATAACATACATACACAATAAACACTTATGAGTATACAAAAGGATCAAATTGATACAATTGAAAGAGTCAATGATACCAATTGAAATAAACAATAATAGCATGTGTATACCTCATAACATAATGAAGAAAACGAACTAGTTAAAATGAAAAATTTTGTTAACTAGTACGAAATCCTTCAAGTAAGGAATAAAACAAAATAGTTTTCATAAAACATGAAATCCACAAGATAATCAACACTCTAATTCAATTAGGCATAAATATGACTTATGAAAAACAAAACATGAGTAAATATAGAAAGTGAGTGTACAAATAAAGTTTGAATATCATAATCATGAAAATTTTCATTAAGCTCAATTATTCCTTAAACAATGAAAAACAACCAAAATTATTTAATCTTCAAGGCATATGTTATGTCATGTACAAACTAAATATACATACATATCCAAACACAAAGAGTCCACAAATTATATATGCATGAAGGCACGTGGCTCAAAAAGATAAACATGTATATCTAATAGTTTGGACAAGATAGACATATACATGAAGTTTAAATATAAACACAAAAAAATGAAACATGAATAACTAAATTTTATTAAAACAATGTTCATTTCAAGGTATATGTATGATTTGTCAAACATGAAGTATACATACATATCCCTAAAACATTGAGTCTATATATAGATTTGCATGAAAGGCAAATGACTCAAGGGGTATACATGTATAACTTAAGGTTTGGCAAAATGCACAATATACATGAAATGTAAAACACATGATCTACAAAACAAATCTAAAATGGGAATACAAAGTTTAAAATGTATGAATCATCAAACTAGATTATACTAGCACATCTAATGGGTTCAAATAAGCAATTAAGCCCAAACATATATAGATTTATTTGTGGCCACTATATGCACAAGTATATACCTAGTTTTAATGAAAACTAACATCTAAACAAGTAATCTTAACATGAAGCATCCAAAACACGATAAAAATCAACATGATAAACATAAAATGATTATTATGAATATCCACATGTTATTAGAACTATGATATACGCAATAGCGACCAAATAGTGAGAACACAAAAGAATTTATTCATATTGAACATGGGTGTCTCAAAATAACTAAACATGTATATCACAAATCTAATAAGCATGGTATTAACATAATAATCAATAAACAGTAAAACATGCTATAAACAATGAATATTAAAAGCATGAAAACATAAATAAGGAGTTAGGAATCGTTACCAAAACTAGAAGGCAACTTTCCTTGTCTCCAAAACATGGTGGTCCTCTCTACCAAACTTCCTTGAAAGTGATGCATCCAATTGATTTCCATGAAGCTCGGAACGCATCCACTCCAAGGTACAGCTACTCTCACGTCATGTGAGAGCCCACACCTACATAAACAAAGGAGGGGTGGTCTTTGGTACCCATACTCTTTGGGTCCATGGGGGTTAGTACCTTCTCTAACCCAAACAAAATTCTTTGCTAAATTTGAGACATGTAATCTATCAAAGCAAAATTTAGCAAGGTGGCCCTTACGTCCACAATGTGTACATGTGTACACATGAGCATACATAGTGTGATGGTGTCCGTGAGGAGCATGTGTATGCTGTGGAGGGTGTGCATGAATAGATGGAACTTGTTTCTTTCGAAACAAAGTTTACAAGCGTGTATGACCCTCAACACATTGGCTCAAAGTGGAGCCCAAACAATCCACACTCTTCTTAAGCATGGATATATCATTATCAATCAAAGAAAAGGTGTGGCATGCAATAGGTGAAGTGTGATATACTACCCTAGCATGGCAAACATGTGCATCAATTTTATTTTAATTAACAATCTTTTTCTCTAAACAAACATTTAAATCATTTGAAATAGAAATTATTTTATTTTTCAAAGCAACATTCTCTTTTAAAACAAAATCAACTTTTGAAGACAAATTTTCATTTTCTTCAAAAAGAACATGACAATCATTTTTAGATTTTAAAACTTCATTTTCTTTAGTACAAGTCTAATTGAGATCTCAATGAATCCCTTTCATTAGAAATCTTGATCTTCTCTTGCAAAACCATATTAAGTCTAGAAAACAAATCTTTATTATCACTGTTAAGGCCTAGACTTTTCTTTTCAAAACATTATATTTTTCAATAAGTTTTTCACACACAATAGAAAGTTCTTCATTTAAAGTATGGGGATCAACAAAATCATTAGAAGAACTAGCATTATCATTATCATCTAAGTGGGTTTCCGAGTGTACCTCAAGGGAGTCATTCCCTTGGACCATGTGGCATTGAGAATCGGATTCTCCACTAGACTCCTCCTCTTGTTGGATTGGCATTTGAAGCTTGGAGGTGGTGGTGGTTGTCAACATATTCCACACTGCAAATGCGGAATCAAAGTTAGAAGCAAGCATAAGATATTCTTTATTTAATGTGCTTCTAATGGCCTCAAGGGCTTGTGCATGGCCCCTATATGAATGCGATTTCCAAGATAGCATTTTTTTGGTAGCCGCAAGGAAAACATGTAAGCCTAGGGTTTGGAGGTAAATGGACATCTTAGTCTTCCAAACAAGAACGTTGGAAAGGGTCAAACTAGGTGGGGTCATGAAGTCCATGGTAAAATATGAGTGTGCAAACAAGCAAATGCAAATAATAGATTAGCAACCAAATGGATCTCACTCTAGGATGTTAAGCCTAATATCAGGAGCGTAGGCTCTGATACAATTGAAAAAACACCTAGAGGGGGGGTGTGAATAGGTGCAAGTGCTAATCTAGTGAACTAAGTGCTCTAAATGCGGAAGCTTAAAACAATTCTTGCAACACACTTAATACAACACACAAGTGTAGCCGAATTCTCCGTGAAGGGCTCTGGACTAACTCCTCTTGATTCCCCTAGATATGGGTTGAGGTGCTATGTGAAGCTCTTGTGGTTAAGTATAAGTGAGGCACACACAAACAACCAAGCATATACAAGATATAACAATATGAAATATGTAAGGTACAATGCAAGCAATGTATGATATGAATAATGAATGATGCTATGCACAAATAAATGAAAGAGAGAGAGTAAAGAGACAATGGATCAAACACAAACACAAAGATATGTTTCAAGGTTCAAGCCCCTAGCTCTACATCCCCGCCTACACCACCATGTAGGATTCCAATCCACTATCTCTCACCGAGGGAACCTCTACCGAAGAGGATTTGTTACAACAATAGGAGTACCAAACTCCTCTCTCAAACACCACCTCACAACCGAGGGGTAGGCCCGTAGCCAAACAACAACAACACCTCTACCGAAGAGGGTTACAAACACTAACTCCACCTCTTACTAGAGGGAGCAAACAACAACCAACTCCACCTCTCACTAGAGGGAGCAAACCACAATTCTCAACCTCTACCGAAGAGGGAGCAACCCAATCAAAGCAAGGGTTTACAACAAGTGATTTCTTACAACCACAAACTCTCTTTTCCACAAAACAAAGATCCTAAATAGATTAGGAAGAAGATAGCTCAAGTGTGGAATCAAGGTGTTTTGGAAACAAGCAACAAAGAAAAACTACTTGGGAAATCTCTTGTATATGATAGAAATAAAAGACCAAATCAATATCCAAAAACCTAGTTTTCTTTGATTTTCCAAAACCCTTGAAAAACAAAAAGATGAAATCTTTTAGGCTTTAAAACTCTTTTAAAAACTTCTTTTTAAAACCAGAGAGTAGGGAAAAATTAGCTCTAAAAATCTTGGCCAAAATCCCAAAGAAATGGGGTTTATATAGGCCCATCAGAAAACTAGCCGTTAGGCTGATGTGGCAGCCTGACAGGCTACCGGTCGGCCGGCCCGGCCGACCGCCAACGGTCAGAAATGTGACCGTTGGGGCAACCCGGTCGACCGCCCGGTCGACCCAAACAAACAAAGAGCTCTGCTCTCAGACCCGGTCGACCCTGACGGTCGACCGAGCTTGTGTCTGCCAGACGTGCACAAGTCTGTGCACGTCGGTCGACCGCATGGGTCGACCGGCCCATGGTGCGGTCGACCGTCCGGGTCGACCGACCTGGCCTGTCAGCACAAACCTGGGTCAGAAACACATGTTAAAATATTTTTCTAAAAATCTTTTAAGTCTTGTAAAAATACCCAAAAATAGTTTTATCATTTTGCATTGATATATGTTTACATGTGATAAAAAGTTTAGCTCAAATATCAATCAATATGAACTATTTTTGTTTCTTAACATTTTTACCAAAAACCAAAACATGTATTTTTATCAAACTTGGATTTTTCAATACATGAATAGAAAAGTCAAATAAGTTTGTTTAAAAGTTAAGCATGCATGTATAGAATGAAACAACTATACATATATCAATTAAACTTGTTTTGATCAACTATTCATGAAAACCAAAAACCAAACATAAAACGTGTGTGTTTGTGCACTTAAGCATATCAACTATACTAAGCTTTACAAATGGATCTAAACACACTATCTAAACTATGATACCTAAGTCTTCTTGACGATCTTAATCTTCAAGGCGACTCGGTCCACAAACACGTGATCCATGAGCTAGGCAAGGTATGATCTTGATGCTTTGGCCCTGGATTCACCATGAAAAGCTTCTAAACTCCTTTGTTGAAGCTAATCACCAACTAATATCTTGTTAACTGATCTGGAACTAAAATCACAAGATTATTATTAAATATAACTATATGAGTTAATCATCATCAAAACTAGAGAGGAAGGCCTCTGGGCCAACACGATATTGACCCTATAATATTGGCTCATATTGGGGTAGATATTGTCGATATTATTGATTATATTTACAGGATATTAAAGATTAGATACTGATACTAAAATAATTGGCTGATACTGAGATTTTAAACACTGATTTATCTACAAGTGTCTGTATGTGTGTGTGCAAGCGCGTATGGATGTAACTTGTGTATGTATCTATTTAGTCATACACATATATATAAATACATTCACATATTTAGATATCCACACATACACATACATACATAAGTGCATACATAAGTACACACACACACATATACATGAATACATCTATGCATGCGTGCAAACATAGACACACAGGAGCTCGAAAATAATTATATATATATGCATCTATGTATTGATACATATATATGTATGATGTGTGTATTGGTGTATGTATCAATACATACATACACATATATAAATACAAAAACATATATGAATTCATACACATTTGTAAGCCCAAATACATACATAAATAACATAGCATACATACATGTAAAATCAACATTATCTCACTAAATTATGAAAAATATGAATAAGCATATAAAAGTTCCAAAAAAAATTACTTCAAGAATTCAAGTATACTTTTTACCTTTATTAACTGATGAGAGCTATAACTTTTATCTTAAAAGTTTTAACTCTAAAGTAAACACCAATTTAACTAAATTAAGGGTTTTTAATTATTGTAAAAGTTTAAATTAAAATATATTCTTAATTAATTGCACATAACTAACCTCCTGTAAATATATCTTGAATGATTCAGGAGAAAGCAACCGAATACACAACCTTCAAACCTGAAAAATACATTTAATGGCTTGCTTATTTTTATAATTAATATAATAAAAGAACAAACTTGTCAATATTTCATAGCAATCTTTTAGACCTCATATCAAGCTAGCAAGCTGAAAGAGGTGAGAACGTCTCCAAATAACCTACAATAGAAAGCTTAAATTTAAAATGAGACAAAATAATATAAGAAAATGGTCAAGAAAAAAGTTGATCACCATTCGTCCACGTTCCAAGCTTTTAACTTTTGCTCTTTGGTAGGATCACAAACAAAGAAAATAAGAATTCAAGTTGAAAGATTTTTATTCTTTTCTTTTCTTTTTGGAGATACAAAAAGAAAGATAATAAAGCATTTAACTATGTTGTATATATATGTTAGGCTTTCAATCAGGCATTTTCCTAAAAACAACAAACTGATCATAATAAATTACTAATCCAAGCACAAACAAAAATATATACATACACCTATTATGAGCGCTCGCTAACACACCCATGCACATGTATGAATATAAACCTTACATGTGTGTACAAACAAATTAAACTATATTGAACAAACATTACATATACATATATGTATGTATATACATAAATATACATATAGATACATACACACACACACATATATATTATATAGGGAAAGGGTTTAATACACCTAGGTATAACATAAGAGGTTACACCCACCTATAAAAATATATTGTATGTCACTCATATCCATGAGCCAAACAATGAATTATGATCGACATGTTTTAAAACTCATATGGATCAAATTTCACGTGCATTAAAACTTTCTAGCCTCTCCATCTAATGATTAAAAATGGATGGTCTATAGCAGTCTTAAAAACCCTTTTTTATTTGCTTGATTAGCGGGCTAGAAAGTTTCAATGCACATGAAATTTGATCCATATGAGTTTTAGAACATGTAAATGACAATCAATAGTTTGGATCATGAATATGAGTGACATGGTGTATTTTAATAGATGGGTGTAACCTCTTATGTTAAACACTAGGTGTATTAAAATCTTTCTCATATATACACACGCGCGTGCACACACACACACACACACACATATAGATATATTCTTTGGAAAGTACACACCCACACACACACATATATATATGTATATCTACATATATGTGTGTATATACATATATATGTGTGTGTGCACACGCACACATACACGCACCTATATATAGCGCTCGCTCACACACCCATGCATATGTATGAATATGAACCTTACATGTGTGTACATACAAATTAAACTTTATTGAACATACATTGCATATACTTACATATACATATATGTGTATACATACATACATATGTATACATACATATAAGATAGACTTGAATAGTTCAGGAAGGATTCAAGCCCGAATCCTTCCCACTCAAATACGGTTTACATCATCTGAATACAAGATCCATTCCGTTGAAGTTGATCTATAAATAAAAAATCAAGTATTTTAAATACTTTTGCCCATGCATCAAGTGTGAGAAAACGGACGGCCTAAATAGTGAGTTGGTTAGTTTAATAGTGTAGAACATTTGAAACCTAAGAAAAATTGGTTTGCAGAGATTTTTAGATGTTTAGATCATGATCAAATGGCCGAATTGAGAATTTGTATGTCGAACTACTTTCAGTCGTTCATTTTGTGCCGCTTGATGGATGGGCAAAAAGTATTCAAAACACTTGATTTTTGATTTTTAGTTCTTTAAATAATATAGATCAACTTCAATGGAGTGGATCTTGCATTTGAATGCCGGGTGTTGGTATTTGAGTAGGAAGGATTCAGGCTCGAATCCTTTCGGGACTACACAAGTCTCTCTCTCTCTCTCTCTCTCCTCTCTCTCTCTCTCTATATATATATACATATATATATATATATGGAAAGGGAATACACCTAGGTGTAACATAAGAGGTTACACAACTTATTAAAATACACTGTATGTCACTCATATCCATGATCCAAACAATTAATTAGAATTTACATATTCTAAAACTCATATGGATTAAATTTCATGTGCATTAAAACTTTCTACCTCTCCATCTAATGATTTAAAATGGATGATCTGTAGCGATCTTAAAAGCCCTTTCTTATTTGCTAGATTAATGGGGTAGAAAGTTTCAATGCACATGAAATTGATCCATATGAGTTTTAGAACATGTAAATAACAATTAACGGTTTGAATCACGCATATGAGGACATACATTGTATTTTAATAAGTGAGTTATAACCTTTTATGTTACACACTAGGTGTATTAAAACCTTTCTCATATATATATATATATATATATATATATATATATATATATATATATATATATATATATATATATATATGTATATGTATATATGAAGAGAGAGATAAACTTGTGTAGTTCCGAAAAGTTCGAGTCTGAATCCTTCTCACTCAAATACAACCATACATCTCCGAATACAAGATTCATTCTGTTGAACTTGATCTATATTATTTAAAGTATCTATAAACCAAAATCAAGTATTTTAAATATTTTTTGTCCATTCATCAAGCGGCGCAAAATGGACGGCCAAAAGTCGTGAGTTGGTTAGATCTGTCTTTAGACATACAGATTCTCAATCCGACCATTTGATCATGATCTAAACATTTAAAAAAACCCTATGAACTAATTTTTGTTAGGTTTCAAATGTTCTACACCGTTAAACTAACCAACTCACTATTTAGGCCGTTCATTTTTTTTCCTACTTGATGCATGGGCAAAAAGTATTTAAAATATTAGGTTTTTAATTTATAGATACTTGAAATAATATAAATCAACTTTAACAGAATGGATCTTGTATTCGGATGATGTATAACCGTATTTGAGTGAGAAAGATTTGGGCTCGAATCCTTTCAAAACTACACAAGTCTCTCTCTCTCTCTCTATATATATATATTGAACAAACATTACATATACATATATGTATGTATATACATACATATACATATAGATACATCACACACACACACACACATATATATATATATATATTATATAGGAAAAGGGTTTAATACACCTAGGTATAACATAAGAGGTTACACCCACCTATAAAAATATATTGTATGTCACTCATATCTATGATCCAAACAATGAATTATGATCTACATGTTTTAAAACTCATATGGATCAAATTTCACATGCATTGAAACTTTCTAGCCCCTCCATCTAATGATTAAAAATGGATGGTCTATAGCGGTCTTAAAAACCCTTTTTTATTTGCTTGATTAGCGGGCTAGAAAGTTTCAATGCACATGAAATTTGATCCAAATGAGTTTTAGAACATGTAAATGACAATCAATAGATTGGATCATGAATATGAGTGACATATGGTGTATTTTAATACATGGGTGTAACGTCTTATGTTACACACTAGGTGTATTAAAATCTTTCTCATATATACACACGCGGGTGCGCGTGCACACATACACACATATAGATATATTCTTTGGAAAGTACACACACATACATATATATATGTATATCTACATATATGTGTGTATATACATATATATGTGTGTGTGTGCACATACGCACACATACACACACCTATATATAGCGCTCGCTCACACCCATGCATATGTATGAATATGAACCTTACATGTGTGTACATACAAATTAAACTTTATTGAACAAACATTGCATATACTTACATATACATATATGTATACATACATACATATGCATACACACATATAAGATAGACTTGAATAGTTCAGGAAGGATTCAAGCCTGAATTCTTCCCACTCAAATACGGTTTACATCATCTGAATACAAGATCCATTCCATTGAAGTTGATCTATAAATAAAAAATCAAGTATTTTAAATACTTTTGCCCATGCATCAAGTGGGAGAAAACGGACGGCCTAAATAGTGAATTGGTTAGTTAATAGTGTAGAACATTTAAAACCTAACAAAAATTAGTTTGCAGAGATTTTTAGATGTTTAGATCATGATCAAATGGCCGAATTGAGAATTTGTATGTCGAACTACTTTCGGTCGTTCATTTTGCGCCGCTTGATGGATGGGCAAAAAGTATTCAAAACACTTGATTTTTTATTTTTAGTTCTTTAAATAATATAGATCAACTTCAACAGAGTGGATCTTGTATTTGAATGCCGGGTGTTGGTATTTGAGTAGGAAGAATTCAGGCTCGAATCCTTTCGGGACTACACAAGTCTATCTCTCTCCTCTCTCTCTCTATATATATATACATATATATAGGGAAAGAGAATACACCTAGGTGTAACATAAGAGGTTACACAACTTATTAAAATACACTGTATGTCACTCATATCCATGAACCAAACAATTAATTAGAATCTACATGTTCTAAAACTCATATGGATTAAATTTCATGTGCATTAAAACTTTCTACCTCTCCGTCTAATGATTTAAAATGGATGATCTGTAGCGATCTTAAAAGCCCTTTTTTATTTGCTAGATTAATGGGGTAGAAAGTTTCAATGCACATGAAATTGATCCATATGAGTTTTAGAACATGTAAATAACAATTAACGGTTTGAATCAGGAATATGGGGACATACATTGTATTTTAATAAGTGAGTTATAACCTCTTATGTTACACACTAGGTGTGTATTAAAACCTTTCTCATGTATATATATATGTATGTATATGTATATATATGTATGTATATATGTATGTATATATATATATATATACGTATGTATATATATATGAAGAGAGAGATAAACTTGTGTAGTTCTGAAAAGTTTGAGTCTGAATCCTTCCCACTCAAATACAACCATACATCTCCGAATACAAGATTCATTCTTTGAACTTGATCTATATTATTTAAAGTATCTATAACCAAAAATCAAGTATTTTAAATACTTTTGTCAATCCATCAAGCGACGCAAAATGGATGGCCAAAAGTCATGAGTTGGTTAGATCTGTCTTTAGACATACAGATTCTCAATCCGACCATTTGATCATGATCTAAACATTTAAAAGAACCCTACGAACTAATTTTTGTTAGGTTTCAAATGTTCTACACGTTAAACTAACCAACTCACTGTTTAGGCCGTTCATTTTTTCCCTACTTGAAGCATGGGGAAAAAGTATTTAAAATATTAGGTTTTTAATTTATAGATACTTGAAATAATATAAATCAACTTTAACAGAATGGATCTTGTATTTAGATGACGTATGATTGTATTTGAGTGAGAAAGATTCGGGCTCGAATCCTTTCGAAACTACACAAGTCTCTCTCTCTCTCTCTCTATATATATATATATATATATATATATATATATATATATATCACATATACACGCACGCACCACACACATACACACAAATAGATATATTCTTTAGAAAGTACACACATACATATATGTGTGTGTATACTGCCCAGGGCCCAGGCCAGGGTTAGCCTGGCCTGGCCCGGGCCAGGCCGGCTGAGCCACAGCACAGGGCCAGGCCCTGTGCTGCCTAAAAAAAAGAATTTCTCGGACCAGGCCTGGGCCTGGCCTGGTCCGCCCTAGTCCAGCCTGGGCCTGGCCTTAGCCTGGGCCTGGGTTGCTGCATTTACAAAAAAAAAAGGAAAAAAAAAGAAGAGAGAAAGGAAAGGAAGGAAGAAAGAAGAATTGCACGATAAAAATAATTAGTTAAAAATATCAAAAAAATGGAGAAAAATATAAAGAATTGTCTACAAGAAGTCTACTTTCTATGACAAAAATTTTAGATAAATAGCAATATGAATCAACTCAAATCACCCACTTTAAAGCCATTGTCCTTAATGATAAATTCAGGCCCGTTAAGTATTTTAAGGAGTTAAAGCCTATTAAAAATCTAACAAAAAATAAAAATAGTTTAAATTAAACCTAGTAAATTCATTAGACTCAGAGAACCATATTCTCAACCCCAAACTAATTAATCAAGATTAAAACTCCTTAAAACTCTCATGTAAAACATCCTTTTAAAAATTCTAATAATTTTTATTGAAATGAGCCATGTAGATTTATCGGGGCCTTATGATTTCAGTGCTTTGGACTTGGGATCGAGTTCAGGTGATTCTTTTCTCCTTCAGTTAAACAAGAATTTTATAATAAATAATTTTTATTGTTATGTAATTATGTTACTAAAATTTATTGAGACGATACTTGTGAGTATTTGCTCTTGTATTATTTTCTCATTCACCATTGTCATATATATATATATATATATATATATATATATATATATATATATATATATGAGAGAAATGTAAATAAGCTGACACAGGAGGCAACTCCCTCCTATGTCGCACTCAAAAATCATATTTCCAAAAATCATATTTCCCGAATGAATTTTCAAGATCCGACCGCACATTATCATCTTCATATTCTAAGATGTACACATATAAAAAATTAAGTGATTTGAAGTTTGTTTACTCTATCTTCTTTGGGTTCAAACATTAACGATTTTTTAATAATAGAACAAAATGGAACGATTAAATCAATGAGTAAACGAACTTCAAATCACTTGATTTTTTATATGTGTATATCTTAGAATATGAAGATGATAATGTGCGGTCGGATCTTGAAAATTCAATCAGGAAATATGATTTTTGAGTGTGACACAGGAGGGAGTTGCCTCCTGTGTCAGCTGATTTACATTTCTCTCTCTCTCTCTATATATATATATGTTACTTGCTTTATTTCATGTGACCATCTGCTTTATTTTACCTATATTAGTACCTGTATCATTTCATGTGATCATCTGACTTATTTTACTAGTGTGATTACATGTACTCCTTCATGAGACATCAATGAGTGCTCATCCTGTTTAGTTAGTTCATATGAGTGTTTATCAATATCATTACATGTGTGGAAGATTATTATTTTTGATTCTAGGCTAGTTGTCACACACC
This sequence comes from Agave tequilana, assembly GCA_038442645.1. NCBI lineage: Eukaryota > Viridiplantae > Streptophyta > Magnoliopsida > Asparagales > Asparagaceae > Agave > Agave tequilana. The sequence continues at coordinate 46,700 of JAVJIF010025133.1, read as the reverse complement.
TTAGACAATGACATGGATTGATTTGAGATTGGCCTTATTCATATTTGTAGATTTATTTGAGGTATTTATCGGACATTTATTTAATGATACTTCAGACGAGAATTCATTGAGACAATAAAGATGGATTAAGTAAGATGTTACTTTAAGATTGATTTATCTAAATGCTTGGATTTACATATGGACCTAGAGTTCAACTTGAGATTTACATGAATACGTTACCTTGATTTTGATCAATCACATAATACTGATTTTGGATTATTAGTTGCAAGTATTTTATTTGAATATATTCACTGAAAAATTATCTGAGTAATGATGTTTATTGATATCAAGGTTGAGTACAGAGACTTTCTAAATTTCATGTAGCTTGAGGATGTCTCACTTCTTAGTTATTATCTTGATTGGAATTAGAACTATTAGTGATGTAACTTAAACTATAATTATATTTAGATCTTAGATTTGACTGGTTCATGATGGTAGTTATATGAGTTGATATCTGAGTGACATTATCAGTAAATTTGATTATTTTTATTGATGGTAAAACAGGTGAGAGTTTGGGTAGATATTGATGATTGATTAATTAGGAGATTCTTTATTAAAAGAACGAAATATTGGACTTGGATTTGTTAGTAGACTCGATTGAGTTGGAGTTGACCTTGAGTTGAAGAGTAGACATAAATTGGGTTGACCTGACCTGGTGGCATGTATATACATAATTGACTAATTACTTAGATTTCTGGATCTTGTGTTGAACTTAATGAAAGTGAGAGTGTATGATGGTCTTATTAAGATTGGATAGTGATGATTGGTTGGATATAGATGAGTATGTATTTTATTTATTGGGATTTGGATATATCGATGACTTTGAGGATCTGGGTTGATTAAATATTTTGTCAGATTATTCTATTCATGCCAGCAGGTCATTACTTATTCTGAATACCATAATTTACCTGAAGAACTTGACTGATTATACTTAGCACCTACCTGATAATTATAATGTCCATGTTACTATAATTGCTGAAAAATATTGTATACGGTAACAACTTTTATGTTATACTTGTTACATGCCATGTTATACCGGTATCCTGTTCACTGACATTATATGTCCTGTTATACCGGTATCCTGATTGCACATGTTGACATTGTTACCCATTGAGTTATCCCAGTAGTCTTGATAATCTAAATAACATGATATTAAATAACTTACACTGGGATTAAGGAAATTGATGGAGAAGACAACGTCTGTATTTTGGGTGGACCTAGGATATAGGTTGCGCAGCTGAAAGAGGGTTCCACTGCAGGGTTCTCGGGGGGTGACTGACACCCCGTCCTGTTCTTGTTCCTGTTATACATGTTATATATGTCCTTGATTACCTTGCGATAGAGGGTCTGGTTCAGCGCCAGGAGTCTGGGCCGTGGTCCCGGGTATGTAGGGGACCCACCTAAAGCATGGACAATGTCTCCAACCGATCAGTTTCAATAACTTAGGACCCTGATTGACATGTATAATAGGCGTAGTATGGGATGTGTCTATTACAGGTGGCAATTGGTGTTCGCTAACATAATAAATAATAATATACTGTAACTGATTATTTTTGGCTGATACATGTATGTGTATGTTGGACACCCGATGTTACACCTGACCTGATTGGACATCTGACTCTAGTACTGACTGACTCTACCCGCTTGATATATAGATCGTGATAGATATCTGGCTGAATACCTGACTGGACACATACTCTATTGTGTGCTATCCACATTACTGTTTATTTACTTTATTAATGTCATTTCTTATTTCCGTATATATATTTTCTTTATCTGCTCACATGTTAAATGCACATGCACTTTTCAATTTATTCTTATACATTCACTAGGAGTTCTGACTCTCTGGATTTGCATATCCAGATCCGTGGCTATTTATTACTGATCAGGTATTTGGAGAGGATCGATGCATCTTGAGAAGCTGGAGTCCCGCTCTTCTTGATTATTGGTATTCCTGCTCTTTTATTCATGTTATTTCCTAATTCTATCTATATCGCGTCCAGTTTCCATTTCTTTCCTATATTTCATCTGCTATCATTGTGTTAGATATTTATATGTCATATTGCAGTGATATTGATTTATCATAGTAGATTTTATAGTTTGTTCAGGTTACTTTAGGCTTAGCGTATGGGCGTGGAGTATTGTTCTCGCGTACATACGTCGCCGACCTTTGTCGCGACTCTGTTTTCGCGTATTTTGAGAAGCGGAGCGTGACAGTTATGCCCTAGAAGTATTAAACCCTTACACATATATCTATATGTGTATATATGGGGAGAGGCTTTAATACTCTCAGGACATGACAAGCTAATTATGCCTACCTATAAAAGTATATAATATGCAAATAAATTGGACAATCCACTCAATTCATCTTGATCTACATGTTTTAAAAAGTTTGTAAATAAAAAATGATGTGTTTTGGAGGCCAGTTGCTCATGCATTAATTGGTTGGTGAAATGAACTATTTTCAATTGCTAGAAAATTATTCATTTTGCCACCACTTAAAGTAAAATGTATATTTTTTTTGTTTATAGAGTTTTTAAAGCATGTAAATCAAGATAAACAGAATGGATCATCTAATTTCATTACATAATATGCATTTTTGTAGGTGGGGACAATGGGCATAACTTACTGCCCTAGGAGTATTAAAGCCTTACCCATATATATGTATGTATATATGTATCTAAGTCGATATCAACATAAATATACACACACACATCCATACAGACACACACACTTGTAGATAATTTAGTGTTTAAATTCTCGGTATATTCTATAAATATCGGGATTTATAGGATAATATCGATAATATCTGCAAGGGAAAAAGTATACACACATCAATGGAAAAGGTATCAATATCGTTAATATCCTATAAATATCGGCCCCAATAATGGCTGATATTATAGCGCAAATATCATATTAGGTACCTAGAAATATATATTGGAATCAGCTGATAGTGGAAACCATGATATACATACAGTCATAGACACACACATAAATATACATATATATGTATATTATGTATGTAGAGATAAACTTGTGTCATTCCAGAAGGATTCGAGGCCAAATCCTTCCCACTCAAATACAACCCTATGACATCCGAACGCAAGATCCACTTTGTTGAAGTTGATCTACATTATTTCAATTAAGTAAAAATAAAAAATCATGTATTTTGAATACTTTTTGCCCATTCATCAAGTAGGTGCAAAATGGACGGCCGACATAGTGAGTTATAGTTAGTTTAACGATGTAGAATATTTAAATCTATCAAAAATTAGTTTGTGAGGGTTTTTAAGTGTTTAAATCATTATGAAATAGTCGAATCGAGAATTTGTATGGCTAAAGACATAGATCTAAGCAAAATGCTAGTTTCGGCCGTCCATGTTGCGCCTACTTGATGGATGAGATAAAAGTATTCAAAATACAAGATTTTTTATTTTTTGTTACTTGAAATAATGTAGATCAACTTCAATGGAATGGATCTTGCATTCGAATGTCGTAGGGTTGTATTTGAGTGGGAAGGATTCGGCCTCGAATCCTTCCAGAATGACACAAGTTTATCTCTATATGTATGTGTGTGTGTGTGTGTGTGTGTGTGTGTGTGTGTGTGTGTGTGTGTGTGTGTGTGTGTGTGTGTGTGTGTGTGTATATATATATATATATATATATATATATATATATAAAGAGAGAGAGAGATAGACTTGTGTAGCTCCAGAAGGATTCGAGCCCGATTTCTTCCCACTCAAATACAACCACACATCGCTCGAATACAAGATCTATTCCGTTGAAGTTGATATATATTATTTCAAATATTAATAAATCAAAAATCAAGTATTTTAAAAACTTTTTTCCTCATGCATCAAGTAGGGAAAAACGGACGGCCTAAATAGTGAGTTGGTTAGTTTAATGGTGTAGAACATTTGAAACCTAACAAAAATTGGTTTGTAAGGATTTTTAAACGTTTAGATCATAATCAAATGGCAAGATCTAGAGTTTATTGAGAATTTATATGTCTAAAGATATATCTAACCAACTCACTACTTTCAACCGTCTATTTTGCTCCGCTTGATGGATGGGCAAAAAGTATTCAAAACACTTGAAATTTATTTTTTAGTTACTTTAAATAATATAGATCAACTTCAACATAGTGGATCTTGTATTTGAATGTCGAATGTTGGTATTTGAGTGAGAAGGATTCGAGCTCGAATCCTTCCGGAACTACACAAGAATATATATATATATATATATATATATATATATATATATATATATATATATATATATATATATATATATATATATATATATATTCTCTGATGGTGGCGGCGGCTCCTAGGGTTAGACCCCCCACCTACGGATCCTTTTTCACTCGATGTCGATGCCTCCGTTAATGCTAACGACGCCAATCTTGATCTTGAGCATCTCTCCCAGGATGCTGACGAGGTGGGCTGGACCATTGTGACCAGAAGATAGGTACCACTCGAGTTGGTTTTCAAAAACTTACCGCGGGCCACGGTTCACGTCCTGTGCAAGGGGGTAACAAAAAAAATGGCACCAAGCCTCAAAAGAACCCAAGAGCATTGCAACATCACCAGATCAAACAGTGGAAGTTTATCCTTGGATCCATGGCCACACGGTGGAACAAGATCTGTGTGTCTGGTAGAAAGCTTGATGATGAATGTAATTTGGATTTCATTGAGCCTGAGATTTCCTCAAATGGTAAATCCTTCGCTCTTATCCCTAGATCTGATATTCTTTCAAATGTGGATCGATGGAGTAATACTTTAGTTGGTTATGTGGTTGGCAATAAGCCTTTCTGTCTACAAATTAAGGCATGTGTCAATCGTATTTGGAACCCTTCATGCTCACTCGAAATTCATTCTCGAAAGAATGGTTTCTTTTTCTTCAAATTTGGTGATGCAGGGGAATGTGATAGGATCTTACAAACTGGTCCTTGGATATTCGATGGGAGGCTGATAGTGTTGAAGAAATGGACTGAACAAATTGGACTCGAACGGGACCTCCTCTCCTCCGTTCCAATTTGGGTGTGTTTCCCTTCCTTGCATCTAAAACTACAGTCTCGGTCTATCATCAATAGAATTGCTAGCCTGTTAGGGTTCCAATTCACATGGACAAGGACACAGCAAATGGAAAGAGACTATCTTATGCTTACTGTTTTATAGAGGTTGCAGCTTTAAAACCATTACCTAAATCTCTTTCTTTGCATTTGGAAGGAGGAGAAGAGTTAGGCATTGCAGTGGAGTACGAGTGGATTCCGCCTACTTTTGGTCACATGCCAGCCCATTGCCCTATAAAGCAAGTCTGGAAGCAATCGGCTAAGAAGGATTTGACAAATCCTATAGGATGAAATGAGACAACCTATGTTGCTGACAAGGGTGATAATGGTATAGGTGGTACAGGATCAGGTTCTGCTGAAGGAGTATCTGAGCATGCAGTTCACATTAATGCACTGTTGGGGGACAATTGTGATGTTAGCAAGAGAGTTCAATTTTCTGGTGCAGGTACCTGCACAACAATCTCCACTAAGCTCTGAGGGATCTACTGCAGAAGTTCATCATATCTCTAGGGAGGTTGTTACTAATGTGGAGGCTATTAATGTTGGGGAGCAGGTATACGGACAAGCAGTACAAGAGGAGGAGATTCTATCAAAGGATGCTCAGAATTGTGGGGTACCTTTTTTGGGTAAAAGTCAGGTACCATGCTCAGTACAGCATGGACCAATGCAGACTTTGGCATCTTCTGATGCTGGGCTGCCTGCTACTACTCCTAGGGAGAGTCAGAATCTAAGGGTTCAAGCAATCTATTCATCAATCTCCTAATGTAACGACCGGGAATTCTCCACGCACCAGCCGCGTCAATCAGACTACTGCCTGGGCAGGAACTGCGGAGACGATAGAAGGGTGAAGTAAAAGATGTATAGATATGGATAAAATGGGCTCATAATAGACACATATATGTATAAACAGATATATATAAGATAAGAAAAGACATGCATATATAACAAGAAACATATAGGGAGTGCTAACAACAAAAGAATGGAAATCCCACTCGAGTTACAAGTCCAAACTCAATATACAATAAAGTCCTGAATAGGGATACAAGGTCTGAGTCTCTAATATATGAAAGTCCCAATATAGGGATACAGAGTCTATACAAATGAGATGGGACTGGCCCTTAGCCACAACAAATGAAATAATAAATACAACAAATGGTAGAAACTCAAAAGGAGCAACTCTAAACTAATACCAAAGAACGGCTCTACTCTCAGAGCGAAATCCTCAACGGAAATGCCTCTCTCCGGATGCCACTCCTAAACCTGAAAGGGGGAGTGGAAGAATCCACGACGTCAACACGCCAACAAGTCAAAACTCAAAGGTTGCCTCCCACCATGAGTTCGAAGCCGGCTCATAAATATTGAATTACGGGTCGTTATGGTTGGTATCAGAGCTCTAGGTTTAAGCTTCCTAGTGTTTTCATCACCTGTGTCAGTTATGGAGCAAGTATAGGATTCTTTAGAATTCTTCGAGTCTAGAATCCACGGTATTCTGAGTCCAAGTGAGGATGATTGCATGATTGTTTTGTGTTATGTTATTTGTATGCAAGATTTTTTTTGTATATTGTTGATTTCAACCAATTTGTACTTGATGATTATGGGTGCCTAATATTTGATTTTGAGAGATTTGTTTTGTTTGAATTGTCGCATGCTTAAGACGTGTGGGATAGTTACGTGAACTTTGTGTGTGTGTATGGACACGTGTACAAGCGTGGGTGGTTTATTGCATGCATTCGATGCGTGGGATAATTAAGTGAGCTTTGCATGTGTGTATGCGCACGTGTATGGTCGCGTGTGAATTGTTGCGTGCATTCGACGTGTGGGATAACTACGTGGGCTTTGCATGTGTGTATAGACACGTGAATAGGCGTGTGTGATTTGACGATTTTCTTTTTATGTTTATCGGGTTAACATTATGTATATTTAGCCTATAACTGTGCGAGACATATGTTATATACATGAGGGTTTTCTTGTTTGGATTATTTCTTTGACGTACTAGTTTTGTGCAATTAGAAGTTAGGATATACATAGTTGTGTTAACTCATCCTGTATGATTTAATTTTGCGTGATAGACCATTGAATGTCATGGTAGTTGAATTTCAGGGACGAAATTCTTATTTAGGTGGGGTGAATGTAACACCCTGAAGATTTTGAGAGTTTATTCGGTATTATATTCATTTTTGTGTGTGTGGATATACTTATAGGTGTATATGTATATGATTTGATATGATTTGGATAATGTACATGTGTGTATGAGTACATATAAATACGTGTTGATGAGTGTTGATTATAATAATATGTATACATGTTGCCTAATAATTTTAAGCATTGAAGTACTAACTAGTCGACGTTATAATAAGTAGAAGTCGACTAGTGTAATAATCAATTTTCAAATCAGCTTCTAAGTCATTAGTCGACTAATCTGAACTATTAGCTGACTAATATGACCTATTAGTCGACTTATAATAAGTATAAGTCGACTATATCTGACTGTCAGCAGTAGTTCTGTACTGACACTTGTTCAGTATTTTGATCATAATTTTCTGATCCAATATTTATTTTCTATGATTCAAGATGCATTTGAAAGCTAACTTTTAGGGCTACAAATTTTATTTTATGATCGTTTTGTGATTTGATCGTTTAATATGTTAAAATTGTGTTTTAAGTCAGTCTATGTGTTGAAAACAGTTCTTCTTTCAGATATTTTGGAAGAAGTCAATTTTGACTTTTCCTCTTTTTAGATATTTGTTCTTAATGGGTTGAATTCACTTTTGGGTATTGGGTGTAGACCCAATAAGCGGGTGTTTGCAAACCAAGAACCCTTTGATATATATGTGTGGGGGGGGGGGTGAGAATTTCATGAGAAATTCATTTACAACTCCCTCTTCTTCTCTCTCCTTTCTCTTCTCTCTCCTTTCTCTCTCTCTCTTCTCTCCCTGGTGGCGGCCATGCTCATGACCATGAGCATGAATGAAACAGGAGCTAGCCTTGGAGCTTGGCTTGGTGTTGCGGAGGAGGAGCTTGGGGAATTTCTCTTGGTGCAAGATTTGCAAGGAGAAACATGTCATCAAGGTTTCATCATCTAAATCATCACATCTTGGGCTAACAAGCCAAGTTAATCTCTATCTTGCTACTCCCTATGGTTTTGATTGCTTAGGTGTAATAAAAACGATATTTTTATTTAACAATAAATTAAAAATGTGATTTTTAGTATGTTATAGTTATTGGATCTTGTTATAACTTATTGATCTTCATGCTACGATCTTTATCAAACTTGTGTATAAATTTAGATTTGTTTAGATTAATAAAAATAATATTTTTATTAGATCTAGAAAAGGATAAGTTAAAAATATCATTTTTAACATGTTAGCATGCTTAGAATCATGTAGGATTTATACATGAGTATTCTTTAGTTGCTATTATTATGCATATACTAGAGTATGAGATTTATTTGATAATAAATATTTGATGTTCATTTTACCCATGAGTTAAAAATAAAGATTTGAGTATGTTAGAATGTAATGTTCATGCTAAGTTAAATATATGAGCATGTATATGGATTTGGGTGTGTATTATGCATGTGTAGTTACTTCTGATACGTGCATGAGACACATGGGCTTGAGCGTGCATTGAGTACGTATGTGTGAACACGCATGTAAGCATGTATTGAATGATGTTATTGGCGGCGTGTTTTTGTATACATTCACAGTTGGGGGAGAAACATAATGGTATACTTATGTGTGTGTTTTTGTATACATTCGCAGCTGGGGGAGAAACCGAATGATATACTTATGTCTATGTATTTGTACACATTCACAGTTGGGGGAGAAACCGAATGCCGTACAAATGTCAAGTGTTGTGTTCATTCGTGATTGGGGGAGAAACCGAATGGTAAACATGTGTGTTAATGTATTATCACTAAGAAATTTATAGTTTGTGCACGGGGTTTATCACCTCAGTTATATTTTATTATCATTAGTTATTAACTGTGTATCATGTACACACACGGACACATTAAATATGACATTTTTAACTTATCATTTTCTAGATATAATGAAATACAATTTTTATTAATCTAAACAAATCTAAATTCATACACAAGCTTGATAAAGATCGTAGCATGAAGATCTATAAGTTATAACAAGATCCGATAACTATAACATAGTAAAAATCACATTTTTAGTTCATTATAAAATAAAAATATCATTTTTACTACGGGGCTGTTTGGTTGCAAGGAAGTGGGCGGAAGTAAGGAAATAGGGAAGTATAATTGCTCACTTCCCTATCTATTCAAACACCAGAAAAGGAAATAAGAAAAACCTCTTTTCCTTTTGCTTTTATCTTTTACACAACCATTTCCTCACTTTCAGAGTGCTACAGTTAATTTTGTGGTCATGTAAATCACATTTGTAATAAATTGTAACACAAAACAGTTAATTTTTTGACCATGTAAATCTCACTTGCATTCTAATTATAGTCTATTTTTTATTTTTCTTAATTAATTTTTATTTTAATATTATTTTGTGGTCAACTTTTCCACTTCCACTTTCACATTACCATCCAAACGCCGGAAAAGATAAAATATTTTCCAAACTACACTTCCTAACAACATCCAAACACCGGAAAACTTACTAACCAATTCCCAAGTTCCAAAGGGAATTATTACTACTTCCTCAATTCCTCACTTCCTCACTCCCACCCTTAACCAAACAGGCCCTACACCTAAGCAATCAAAACCATGGGGAGAAGTAAGATAGAGATTAACTTGCATTGCTAGGCCAAGATGAAATGATTTAGATGATGAATCCTTGTTGACAAACTTCTCCTTATAAACTTGCATCAAGAGAAAATCCCCAAGCTCCTCCTCCACAACACCAAGCCAAGCACCACCATCAGCTCCAAGGCTAGCTCCTCTTTCTCTCATGCTCATGATCATGAGCATGGTCGGCCACCAAGGAAGAGAAGAGAGAAGAAAAAAGAGGGAGAGAGAGAGAAGAAGAAGAGGGAGTTGCAAATGAATTTCTCATGAAATTCTCACCCTCCACACACACACATATATATCAAAGGGTTATTGAGTTGCAAACACCCGCTTATTGGGTCTACACCCAATATCCAAAGTGGATTCAACCTATTAAGAACAAATATCTAAGAAGAAGAAAAGTCTAACTTGACTTCTTCCAAAATATTTGAAAGAAAAACTATTTTCAGCACATAGGCTGACTTAAAATACAATTTTGACATATTAAACGATCAAATCACAGAATGGTCATAAAATAAAATTTGTAGCCCTGCAAGTTAGCTTTCAAATGCATTTTGAATCATAGAAAATAAAAATCGGATCAAAAAGTTATGTGCAAAATACTAAACAGGTGTTAGTACAGAACTACTGCTAACAGCCAGGTATAATCGACTTATACTTATTATAAGTCGACTAATAGGTCATATTAGTCGAGTAATAGGTCATATTAGTCGAGTAATAGGTCATATTAGTCGAGTAATAGTTCAGATTAATCGACTCATGGCTCAAATAGAAGCTGGGTTGGATACTGATTATCACACTAGTCGACTTATAATCATTATAAGTCGACTAGAGTATATACATGTTGCCTAGTAATTTTGTGCATTGATGCATTGACTAGTCGACTTATACTTATTATAAGTCGACTAGTCAATGCATCAATGCACAAAATTACTAGGCAACATGTATATACTCATGTACACACATTACTACAATCAACACTTATCAACACGTATATATATATGTACTCAAACACACATATACATTATCCAAATATCAAATATCATATTGAATCATTATACACCTATATGTAAATCCACACATCCAAACACGAATATAACATAAAATAAACTTTCAAAATTTTCAGGGTGTTACGCCTAATGGTTATAATATGGTGATATCAGAGTCAATGCAAGGAGAGGGTCCTCCATTGCCAGCAGCTGGTATTAATCCTGACTGGGAACATGCAGTTGACCAAGCAAGATTGGTTAGAAAAGCAATCAAACAAAAGCAAGGTGGTGTAGGTGTCTCTTTAGCCCCAAAGAGACAAACCAGGAGCTCTAAGGGATCAATTGTTGCTTAATGTCTATCATAGTATGGAACGTGCATGGATTGAATGATAAGAGTAGGAGGAAGGATGTGAAAGATCATATCGCAAAATACTGTCCTTCTGTTGCTTTTGTTGAAACAAAAGTCTCATTGGCTAATGTTAGTAGACTCACCTCTTGTGTGTATCAAGACTAGCACTCTTGTCATAATTTTGCCATAGGAGATGCCGGAAGGATATGGGTAGCATGGAATCCAAGAGTGTGGAATTGCATTGTTATATCCATGTCATATCAGCAAATAATTATGTCCATCACAAACAACGGAGGTTTGCATGGGTTTCTCACAATTGTGTATGGGGAGAGTGTGCTCGCAAGAAGGGATCCTCTTTGGAGGGATCTTCATCAGATATCAGGGCAGGTACATAGCTCTCCTTGGTTAGTTGCTGAGGACTTTAATAATACTGCTAGATACACAAGTGAAAAGGTGGGAGGGAAGGTACTCAGTTTTGGCCAGCTAGCACCCTTCAATGATTGCCTTAATCTTTGCAGACTTATCTGACTTGAGGAGCAAAGGTAGCCTCTGGAGCTGGAATAACAAAAATACTGAAGGAAGAAGGATTGGTGGAAGATTGGATAGGTGTCTATGCAATGGAGGATGGCTTAACATCATGCCAGAATCTTTTTATGAATACCTATCTCCGAGCACCAGTGACCATCCCCCATGTTCGTTCATTTGCTATCTAAGTCCAATTCAGGTCCTAAACCTTTTTAAGTTTTTTAACTACTGGTTGAAGTGTGCAGGATTTAGCGATGTTTTAGCATCTGCATGGGATATTACTGTAACTGTACAGAGTAGTGGTGAAACTGACGGCCCTTAAAGCATCTTTGAGAGAATGGAGCAAGCAAGGGATCTCCTCCCCTGAAGATAGAATTAATATAATCAGGAAGAGTCTGAAACGTTCAAGATGATATTGCATCTCAGCCTCTTTCTATGGAGCTGCAAAAACATGAAGTACAACTTCAGTCTGAACTTTCAGTATGGTTGGGATTGGAAGAATATAGACTGAGACAGAAGAGTAGGTAATCATGGCTCCATCTTGGGGATAGGAACACTGAGTTTTTTCACTCTGTGGTTAAAGCTAAATCAGCTAAGAACTACATATCCCAATTGATAAATGAAAATGGTGTCTCAGTGTTTGATCCTGCAGCTTTGAAGGAATTGGCTCCTGCTTATTATCAATATCTTTTCATTCATAAGGGGTATTGGAATGTGTTTCCAAAGGTAGTAGCTAGGAAGAAATTAACTACTAAAGTGGCATCATGGCTGGAGAAGCCAGTTACATCTTCAGAGATTCACAAATCTCTGAAAGACATGCACCCTGAGAAAGCTCCAGGTCCTAATGGTTTTAATGTAATGTTTTTCAGAAAAATGGAGTGTGGTGGGCAATGATGTCACTCATGCAATACAGTCTTTTTTCACATCAGGCAAGCTGTTGCGGAAAGTTAATCACACTATTCTTATTCTAGTGCCTAAGTCTACTAATGCATCATCCCTCTCTGATTATAGGCTGATCTCCTGTTGTAATGTGTTATACAAAATGATAACAAAGGTTCTCTCCAATAGACTTAAGCTGGTGATTGATGAATTGATATTGGAGAATCAGAGTGCATTGATTCATGGGAGGCTAATATCTGATGCTACGCTACTTGCACATGAGCTTGTAAGGTATTTTACTAATCCAATGGGATTATGTATGAAAGTGGATCTTCAAAAGGCATATGACAATGTCAACAAGGAATTTGTTTATTTCACGATGCATTGTATGGGATTTTCTAGCAAGTGGATAGACTGGATCATAGCTTGCATTGAGAGTCCCTAATTCTCTATTATGATCAATGGATCACCTTCGGGTAATTTTACTAGTTCCAGAAGTATTAGGCAAGGAGATCCGCTCAGCCCTTATATATTTATAATTGAGATGGAAGCTGGTCTCTTAAGTATGGAGTTAGCTACCATATCAGGCAGGATACAACCTCCAAAGAGGGGAAGTAAGGAGATAAAACACTTGTTATTTGCAGATGTTATGCTTGTATTCTGCAGAGGCAATAGTAGTTCTATAGCTGCATTGAAATCTATGTTGAAAGATTTATATTTATTCACTGGATTGCGAATGAATAACGATAAGAGCAAGGTCTTCCTGAGTAAAGGGTGTAGGAACAAAATGACCATTGCAGGGAAATTAGGAGTTAGGCAAGGTACATTACCACTAAAGTATCTTGGATTGCCTTTGACCTCCATATACCCCAAGACGAAACATTTTGCTCCACTAATTGATTCTACTAGAAGGAAGGTGGATGGTTGGAAGATTAATTTGCTTTCTTTTCCTGGGAGGATTGAGCTAATTAAGTCAGTTTTACAGAATTTAATATCCTATTGGGTATCATCTTACAAATTGCCAAGGTCAGTGGTAAGGGAGCTTGAATATATCTACGCCAAATTCCTATGGAATGGGAGAATGCACAGTTGGAGTTGTGATGTTATTTGTACACCAAAGAAGGAAGGAGGTACAGGGCTCGGAAGAGTATCAGATATTGTGAAAGCAGCTGGTGTAAGGTTTGTCTGGAGGGTATGTACTTCAAAGAATTACTGGAGCGGATGGATGCAAGCACATTACTTGAAAAGAAAGCATATATCTGAAGCCCAATGTACTCTATTGGACTCAGGTACATGGAAATGGATAATCCAATCCAAAACTAACGCATTGCAAATGTTGTGTAAGAAAGTTGGAAATGGACAGGACACATACATATGGCTTAACTCTTGGTTGCCAATGGGGAAGCTCCTAGATCATGTTGACAGGGCTCCTAGCAGAACTGCTAAATGGATGGTCTTAGAGATTGTTGTTGATGGAGGATGGGCCAAAGAGATCCAGAACTACTGCCTATATGGCATTTAATTCTGCAGCATACTGTTCCAGATATCAGTGTAGATGATTCTTGGTACTGGATACTCACTAAGACAAGTACTTTCTCATTCTCTTCAGCCTGGGAACATGTGAGACATAGATGCTGTTATTCCCGTTTTATAACATGACATGGTATCACAATTATAGCCCTAAGATGTCTCTTTGCACGTTAAGAGCTCTGAAGAAGAAGATGCCAACTAGATCTTTGCTTAAGAGATTTAGCATAACTGATCTAGATAGCTGTGTGCTATGCAACAAGAATTCTGAAACAGTGGAGCACTTATTTTTTGAATGCCCTTTTTCTGCATATCTATGGAAACTTTGCAAATTAAAATTGGGATTCAAGGAAGAGGCGTTGGAATGTTGGAGGAGAAGGCAGATAAAAGTTATACAAACTTTTAGGAGGAAGAGCAGGTTAACAGTTCTTGCTGCAATTTGTGCGACAGTTTGGCACATTTGGAAGGAAAGGAATGAAAGATTTTTTCAGACAGAAGCAAGGAACAAAATATTGATTTTTAGTCAATTTATGAAGACATCAACGGAGTTATGAGTAAATGCCAATGGAAGGCTGAGAAGGATAATGATGCAATGACTATTCTGTCAAACTGGAGCTAATACAGAAATCTCAGGAGGAGATTAGGCCAATGTTCTATGTTCTTAGGATATTCTGATTGTATAGTATTGTTTTTTTTTTCTTGTGGCTTTGGGTCCATCTGGACTCTTACTTGGTGTATTATAGTAGAGGGTGACGGTTAGGGTCCTCTCCCTCTCTCTATAGTTATCCAAGATGAGAATCACAAAGTAGCCTAGCCACTTTGTAGCATATGTACTATTTTCAGATATCGATAAAACTTAACCTTACCTTATATATGTGTGTGTGCGCGCGCGCGCGCGCGTAAACACACACAATATGTATATGTGTGTGGGTGCACGCACACGTGTATATCTGTATGTGTATGAGTGTGTATTTGTGTATGTATTCATTTATTCACACATATAGATACATACGCATGTTTAGATACACATACATACATACATACATACATACATACAACATTCATACATTCCTACATACATATAGACCAATACACATATACATAAATACCTGTATGCGCGTGTGCACAGAAATACACACGTGTTATGTGTTGATTCATTTGCTTAATGGATCTAGCTATGCATCCTTCAGGACCAAACCCCCAATAACCTGATAAAACACTTGTACGGTTTAGTTCACATTATCTGATCTAAATAATCTTTTTCTTCCTAAATGCAATTTATATAGGACTATTTTGATTGTGTTTAAATATGTCTAATACCTGTAAACAAATAAAAACCAATATTTCAACATGTAACAAACTATTGTTGATGATTTCTTTCCACTAATAAAATGGGAGTAAAAAATAGGTGAGTTAAAATCAAAACCCCTAATAGTATCTTTATGGATGTTAAAGTGATAAAATAATGTCATGGTTATTATTAACTATAGACAATTTTGAATCAGTAAGGATAAAAAATTAAGATAGCATAAAAGTGATGCACATACTTTCTTAATCATTCATTGCTAATTGCTAAAATTGGAGAAATAGAATTGACTATTATGAAAACAGGTTATAGTCAGAAACTAACCTTCTCAGTGAATTGCAATTAATTCCCCATGAATTCTGTTCTTTTGCAGACACTGCAATCAAAAAAACATTGATTGCTGGGTTTGGAAGGGAAAAAGATGATATCCGGAACAGTTTCAGGAACCCACCAAAGCATTTACGTGAAAATTAAACCAACTAAAGAAATAAAAAAGTAAACTTTTTCTTTCCCTGAGATCAAGAACGCAAGAATTGCAAGGGGAAGACGAAGAAGACAACCCCAATGTGAAATCAAAAGAAAATAACAGAACAGAAGATAACATAAAAGAGAAAAAGAAATGGAATGTTGATCTATACTCATTTAAACCATGATTATTACCTTAACTAACAATTGAGTCGATGGAATCATCAAGCACTTGGATAATGATCCGATCGGATAGCCATGAGAGGCCGCATTCACCTGTTAACATCGACCCCTAAAAAAGGAACAATCAACATCTCCATCCATCGCAAACAAGGAAGAAATCAAAATGAATACACAAGAAGAAGATGAAGTAGGAAGAAGAAAGAAGAGAAGGGAACAAAAAAAATGACCTCTTGATTTCGATGCACATAGGGATTTCTTCCCATCACCAGATCATCGGCGATCATCGTGTGAAAGGGGTGATTTCTTCTTGATTTGGGTTAGGGTTTCTGGGTTTCTGACAGAGAGATGGAACGAGAGAGAGAGAGATTTAAGAAGGGGTATTTATAAATGAGACTGACATTCTCTCGTCGAATCAGACTCGGACAGATTTCAAAATTGAGGCGGTGGAGAGCCCAACGGCTATTTGACTTCCTATTTTGGGGTTTTAGCCCAATGCCAGCTTTCTTACATATTCTGTTTTATATGGTCTTGTGTTTTTGAATTGTTTTGCAAATATACTCATTTATCAATCGGTATTTAATGAAAAAATGATTTTTTGCTGAATTCTAACAAAATAAATCATATTTGCATTAAATTTTATGGTTCACAACATGAAATCTTAAGTCTATTTTTATCTATATTGGGGCTATTTTATTAGCCACGTTTCATTAATTATACATGACAGTTTTAGTTTAATTAATTAACTAGTACTTGAAATGGCATTGAGCTTATAACTTGGTTATCTGGGAAAAATATTTCCGTACCCTAAGTTTGAAGCTGGTTTAACTTTAAACCGACATAATTTTGAATTTACCTATATACCCAAAAGCTTTTGTCTCATTTCATTTTAAAACAAAAGGCCTGAGTTATTTGTACATTATACACGCACTCTTATATTTGAAAATTATGAGACCCCCCTCTTTTCTACATCGGACCCACTTATTGCTGGCCCCTTTGTCGCAGCGCTGCGACCGCCTCCGCAGCCTCGGCCACTATACATGGATTTGGGGGGAAGGTTTAAAGCCGGAGTTTTGTTGAGTAGGGAGTGAGGTATGGTGAAGTTAAGGTCATGGTCATACAAGCTGCAAACAATCTATTTGATGAAATGGCTAAGAAAGATGATATCAGAACTGGTTAACGATAATGACTGCAATGTTTCAGTGTTTCAAAGATGCTCCGCTTAAAAATCTTTTGGTCTAAATTTATGCAATTGTATCTTCCAAACTCGTAATGATAAATTTAGATGTGCAAACAATATGATGATGGTTAAGAGTTGGAAACTATTACGAGCGAGTACTATAATAATTGTTATTTTAATTTACTATAATGAGTTATTATTAGCTACAATTGACACTTGTTTGGTATACTCAATTATAATAAGCTAGCTATATTGGATACTTATTTACTATAATGAATTATTATAAGCCATACTGTGTACTTATTTGCTATATTGAATATTCTGTCACGCAAGTATCACTGTAGCACAGTGATAAAATATCTTAGCAGTGGAGGGAAAAAAGAATACTTCATCACGAGGAGCCCACATAGCTTGTTATGAATAAACATAGTCAAAAGTATCAAGTATAGCTAATAATAACTAAATATAGAGAATCAATGACGTCTTGCTCAGTGGTAGAAGGGGTAAATGGGTTGTGGGGAGTCCCAGGTTCAAGTCTCGCCCATCGCCTATATCTAATATTTAAATAAATAAATAAATAAATAAATGTAGTAAAATAATACTTAGTTAGCTAATAATAACTCAGTATATCTTATTATTGCTCACTGAAAAAAGGGAGGAATGTGTTGTTTGGATTCCTAGGTTCAAGTCTCAACTATGGTCTATGTATAAAAAATCCCTAAATATACTAAACAAATACTTAGTATAACTAATAATAACTCAGTATATCTTACTATTACTCAATAGAGTAGAAAATTATCTGATATAGTTAATAATAACTTCATATAGCTCACAGAGATAAGTATAAGTAAACAAACATAATAGAAAGCACGTACTTGGTGTAGATAATTACTCATTATACTAAACAAAATACTTAATTTACTATAACTTTATATACTGAACACAGACCAAATATGGCATGTTATTGTAAATAATAGCATTTTTTTTCAAATTAAGATAAAATACTTAAAATCGCTGCAGCGCTGAATCGTTAATTTTATTAATTATTATTTATATCCTTAAAAAATGCTATACTATTGTACTAAACTATTTGAATATTATTAAAACAATATAATAAATTAAAATTATTATTATATATATAGATAAAATTATTTCTTAAAATAAATTTTAAATTTTTTTACTTTATGAAATAAACTAATATTTTAATTAAAAAATATTTTCAAAATTAATTGCATACTCAAATTAGTGTCATAGTTACTTTTAAGCTCAAGGGCAAAATATGTAAATCATCTAGGGGGATGCATAGGCGATGGCTATACTAAATGGCAAATAATGCGGAATTAAAAAAATACTTGCTAGCAACCTAGCAAACATCAATCACAACACAATGAATACTTGCAAATAAGAGAACAAGTTAAGTAAGAAAGGATGTAAAAAAATAGTAGAGTAAAGAGAGAGAGAGAGAGAGAGCAATCGCAAACACGATGATATGTTCTGATGTTCGAGCCACTGCTCTACGTCCCCGCCTTCACCACTATGAAGGATTTTCACTATGACCGATCTCACTAGATCGTCAACCGTTACAAGTTCTCACTAGTACTCTATGGATTCACAGGTCCTTCTCTCGGCACCGCAACACCAACAATGGAGCTCACAAGCTCACTTGAGTCCGCAACCTCTACAGCTTCACAATTGAAGAAAAACGTTGATCTTCTCTTGATCACAAATGGCTCACAAGTGCAATCTTATAACCAAGATGAGGAAGTGAAGCTCTTTGGGATTGAGTGATGAATATAACTTGTAAAGATGTAGAAGAAAGGCTCAAGCTAAAAAACAAGAATGTGAAATTTTGGCTCAAATTGAAAATCTTTTAAGAAAAAGAATATTGATCACTTAAACTTGATTTGGATGTTGAAAACTTGTTAGAAGGTTTTTCTACAGTACCCATATATATAGGGTATGAAAACTTGAGGAGAAAAACCCATAAATTTATTGGAAAGTAACCCAGAAAAAAGTCCCATCAGAAAACTAGCCATTGGAAAAAAATTAGAAGAAAAGTCTTCTGTCGGTCAACCGGCCGGTCGACCACCAACGGTCGAATTTTTGACGTTGGGGTTAGTGGTCGACCGTGTTGGCCCAAAGGCCTTCCACCCTAGTTTTGATGATGATTAACTCATGTAGTTATGTTTACTAATAATCTTGTGATTTTAGTTACAGATCATTAATCAAGATATTAGTTGGTGATTAGCTTCAACAAAGGAGTTTAGAAGCTTTTCATGGTGATTCCAGGGCTCAAGCTTCAAGTTCACACATTGCCTAGCCCATGGATGGAGTTTTGGATCGGGTCTACTTGAAGATGAAGATCATCAAGAAGACTTAGGTATCCTAGTTTAGTTTAGTGTGTTTAGATCCATTTGTAAAGCTTAGTATAGTTGATATGCTCAAGTGCACAAACACACACGTTTTATGTTTGGTTTTTGGTTTTCATGAATAGTAGTTCAAAACAAGTTTTAATAGTTCTTATGTATATTAGATATGTTCTAGATATACATACATGCGTAACTTCTTATACAAACTCATTTTGACTATCCTATTCATGTTTTGGAAAATCTAAGTTTGATAAAATACAAGTGTTTGTTTTGATAAAATTTGCAAGACTCAAAAATGAATTGATATGATTGATATATTGTCTTGAAATTTTTATCACTTGTTTGTGTTTCAATATAAAATGTTAAAACAAGTTTTATGGTATTTTTAGAAAAGATAAAAGATTTTTCAAAATATGTTTTAACCCAGATTCTGACCCAGGTTTGTGCTGACAGGCCAGGTCGGTCGACCCAGACGGTCGACCGCACCATGGGCCGGTCGACCCATGAGGTCGACCGACGTGCACAGATTTGTGCACGTCTGGCAGACACAAACTCGGTCGACCGTCAGGGTCGACCGGGTCTGAGAGCTCTGCTCTCTGTTTGTTCGGGTCGACCGGGGCGGTCGACCGAGTTGCCCCAACGGTCACATTTCTGACCGTTGGCGGTCGGCCGGGCCGGCCGACCGGTAGCCTGTCAGGTGATTAGTAGTAAAAAATGCATAATTGTCATCATATTTACCATCACATTTGCACATTTATTCATATTATAATGCACATATATTAATACTTTGTTATTTAATGTGTGCAGGCCTCGAATTATTATTTTAATAATAAATAAAGCTTAAAAGAGCCCAAAAGCCCAGATCCAAGCCCATGTTTGAAGCCCAGGTGCAAAAGCGCAATTACAAGAGGTCAAAATGCAAATACAAGGGCTAAAAGTTGCAAATATCAAAGATAAGGGAAGGATAGACTTCTATCCAACCCTAAACACTTGCAGGATGAGGATAAAAGCCCAAAGATAAGAAGGAAATTTGTGGATATAAGATTTGGAATATTTGAGATCAAGGTAACTTGATTACTAAGTTATCTCGAAAAATCCAGAATAAAGAGCCAGGATGCAGCTTCCAGAAGCAGGCGCCCAAATCGATGGACCAGAAGAAGCCACGCGCCAAAGCGTGTGGCCAGATTCCACAGAAATGCCGCAGATCTGCGGCAAAAGCCGCAATTCTGCGGCAGTTTGATCTCATCTGGCTACCAGATTTCGTGGGCTACTTTATCCGGGACTCTTCGCCCCTCTGCACCTATAAATACTCCCTGCAGTGCAACGTACAGGGCATCCAGAGACGATTAGGGTTTTCTTTTAGCCATTGTTCTTTAAATTTCTGCAAGATTGTAATTTTCTTTTCATGCACGTTGTGGAGAAGAAGGAGCTTTGTAATTGGAGGATTATTCTGCAATAAAGGTTACCTTTTTCCCATTTCTTTCATTATCTTTTGAGTTGTTTTTATTCTCTGTGATCTGTTCTGGTTTTCTTTTGCTTTGCTTCTTTGCAATCTTTCTTATTAAACAACATAAAAAAAATAAATTGAAAAGATAAAAAAATGACTATGAACTAATTCTCTCTAGTGGTTTGCTGAAATTCTTAAAGCAACCCTAGAGCAGTTAAGCCTTGATCAGATTGATGACCATCTCTAGAAACCCTAGGTTTAATAACAACTTTTCTTGAAGATTAAACAAGATAACTAAGATTCTTAATCTAGGTTGCATATTAAAAAAACTTTTCATGACTTCAAACTTAAGAACTAGGACAGCATAAATTTAAGATTCATCTTCTATTAAGCTGTACCTAGATGTTAGGATGAACCATAGTTTGGCTTTTAAATAATGAAACTTAGTTAGAATCTGGTATTGGTTTTTCTTACTTGAATTATTCTTAATAACCTAGGGTTAATTACATACATCTCAAGATGAAGATTAATCTCCTTAACTTGCAATAGGGTTGTGGTAAAAAATCAGCAAAATCACGTCTTTCATATCATATATTTTCAAATCTAATCTCTTTTCTCCTATTTTTGAAGATACAGAGGAATCGAGTCGAAAAGCTTGCATCGCATCCTTCCCTGAGGATCACGACCCGCTTGAGCCCTTGCTACAGCGGATTCACATTGAGACTAAGAAATCTACACTTCATTCTTTTTATTCACAAATTCTTAAATTCTCAATCAAATTTTGGCGCCGTTGCCGGGGAAGGAACGGCACGATTTCCTCGTTCTAATCATTCTTTATTCTTTCTGTTTGCAGATACAGAGAACAGGAAAACAGAGCAGTAGTAAGGACATACAGCAACCCAGTGCCTCTGCCCTCGAAGGCAGAGCACCAGGGCCTACATATTTGCCGCAGATCCGCGGCCAGGGCCGCAATTCTGCGGCAATAGTAGTTGACTACTAATCTGGTTTTCTGCAGGTTGCTCTGAATTGCAAAATAGCTTACTGCTTTGATTATATTTCTCTGTGATCACTCTGCAACTGCTAATTAATAACATTAACCCATTTGTTGAAAATAAAAAAAAAATATTTTTAGACTCTTGCATATTAGGGCACGTGTCTATTTTAATTTTCTTTAATTCTGTTGAAGAGTGCTGGCGACAAGGTACGTTTGCATAGCATATAGATTAGGAAACACTCTTGGTTGTTTACTGCTTTCTTGAGTGATTACTTTTCTACAGCTTTACACATACACAAAAATATTTTAAGGGCATAACCCATAAGCAAGATAAGGTGGGGATTTCATCACCCTTCCTTGGCCCACAAATCATATCCGTCACACTCACAACCCTAACTTTAAGTAAAATTTGACTAGACGTTGGCCCTAGGTTAACTCGGACTCAATAGGAGATTGACCAAAGGAGGAAAATTGTTCGAAATTAACCCTTGTCAAATCGGTGTCTAGGCAGGGGATTGAGGGCCGAAAGCCCGAAGAACGGTGGTTATTTAATTAAGGAACGTCTCTGACGGAAAACCTCCCACCGGTCTTGCCACCTACCTGGCCGATTAGCTTGTGGTTAACGTCGACAATAGACCTCCTAAGGACAGTCTAAAGTTAGGAGTCATCTAGGTCAAGGATTACCCTAGAATAGGATTTTTTTTGTTTGTTTTTCTTTTTTTTTGGTTGATTGGGTGAACTTGTTTGCTAATTGTGCATGCCCGCTTGGTCAAGAGACCCACTTACATCCAGGCTAACTAGAACTAGTTCACCACCCGAGCTCAAACCCGACTCACACATGGCACAACCACAGTCACTCCAAGATAGGTTCTATCCTATTAGAACCTCTCTTCCTTCTTGCATCAAGCTTACTATTGAAAGTGTTGACCCATTTGAACTCAAGCCGCAATACATCAACACCCTTCCCAAATTTCATGGGCTTGAATCAGAGGATGCATACTTCTTCATAAGGAAATTTGAAGAAGTATGTCTCATGATGAATATACCTAAGTTAGGAAAAGATGCTATCAAACTTAGGTTTATCCCCTTTGCTTTGAAGGATTTAGCAAAGAAATGGCTCTACAGTCTAGAGGCCGGTTCAATATCTTCTTGGGATAATTTCATTAAGGCCTTCTTAAAGAAATTTTATCCCGTTCACAAGACTGCACTGATTAGGAAGAATATCTTACAGTTTAAGCAAACAGCCAATGAACCTTTTTGGAAATACTTCGAACGTTTTAAGGACCTCCTTGCCCAATGCCCTCACCATGGGATAGAGAAATGGCGACTTTGCCAAGTTCTATATGATGGATTAGATTATCCTACTAAAACGCTGTTAGAATCCATGTGCCAAGGAGGATTTTTGCAAAAGAACGAAGATGAAGGATGGTTATTATATGAAGAATTAGCTGATAATACCATCCAATGGGAACCTATTCCGGAAAAATTTAGGACTAATGACCCTACTTCTTCTAAAGGAGGTATCCATTCCATTGAGGCCAACGTAGCAACCGATGCTAAGTTAGCTGCTGTTATGCGAAGACTAGAGGCTCTTGAAACCAAAGAGCCAGTCTCTGTGAACCAAGTCAGCCCAACATCTTCGGCGGGCTGTACTTATTGTCAAGATATGAATCATGTGTTCGAGGAATGTCCTGTCTTCATCGCGCATCAAAGCTTGCCCGAACATATGAGTGCGGCCTTCACAAGGCCCGCCAACAATCCTTATTCACCCACCTACAATCCTGGTTGGAGAAATCATCCCAATTTTTCGTGGGGCCCAAGCAACAATGATCAAACTAGGCCCAAATTCTCCAACAATTTCCAAAATCCGCCCTATCAACAAAATTTCCCTAGTCAAAATCCTCCACCGTCTTTCCAAAATTCACAAATGGAGACAAGACTTTCAAATTTGGAAAGAAAGATGGACACTCTAGTTAAAAGCCACGACACGCTGGCTCAAGTTTTAACTAGGATAGAGATCCAATTAAACCAACAAGAGAGACAGAGGGGTACCCTACCGAGTAAACCATTGCCAAATCCTAGGAATCCTAGGCCAGCCAATGAGGCTCAAGACCCAAATCAGTGTCACATGGTTCATGCACTCAGATCTGGGAAACAAGTTGATAATCAAGTATCCATGCCATCGGATCCATCTCAGCCATCCATTCCATCTAGCTCCACTTCCATTCCATCTAGCTCCACTCCTGCTCCATCCAGCCCCAATGAAACTGAAGCTGAAAAGTCAGCAGGTCAGATGCACCAGCCTATAGCTCCATTTCCAAATAGGCCTAGAAACAACAACAATGCACATATGGAGAAATTATTAGAGGTGTTCAATCAAGTTAGGCTCAACATTCCACTTCTTGATGCAATCCAACAGGTCCCTAGTTATGCCAAATTCCTTAAGGACATGTGCACCAAGAAAAGAAAGACTAATGTGCCTAAGAAGGTTTTTCTAGCCACTAAAATTAGTGAGCTACTGTCCAACCAGATCCCTATCAAGTATAAGGACCCAGGTTGCCCCACCATTTCTTGCACCATAGGTCGAGCCGAAATCAATCGAGCACTCCTCGATTTAGGAGCCAGCATCAATTTGCTCCCTTTCTTCGTGTATCAACAACTTGGATTAGGTGAACTCAACCCGACCCAAGTTACTATTCAGTTGGCTGACCGCTCTATCAAAGTTCCTAAGGGAGAAATCAATGACGTTCTCATACGGGTAGGAGAATTCATTTACCCAGTAGATTTCATTGTCTTAGAGACACAACCTGTGTCTAATCCTAGGTCTCAAACTCCCATCATCTTAGGAAGACCGTTCCTAGCAACTGCAAATGCAATAATCAATTGTAGAAACGGATCCATGAGATTAACTTTTGGGGATATGACCAAGGAAGTCAATGTTTTCAACCTAGGTAAGCATCCCTACGATGTGACTGACCAACCCTTTGAGGTTAACTTCATTGAAAATATGACGAGTGAGCAAAATGATGAGATCATACTTGAGTCAGAGGAAGAGGAAGATTTAGAAACAAGTGATATCAGCCTTGATGAGATCAAATGGGAATCAAATCTGAGTTCTATAGAGATGGGAGACTCTAGCTTAACACCTCCACCCATTGAGCCACCTCCTTCTTTGGAGTTAAAAGCCTTGCCCAAACATCTTAAGTACGCCTACCTAGGTGAACAAGAGACGTTACCGGTCATAGTTGCATCTAATTTGACCAATAGGCAAGAGGAGGACCTGCTGGCAACCCTTAGGAGACATAGGGAAGCCATTGGTTGGACTATGGCAGATATTAAGGGACTTAGCCCTACGATAGTCCAGCATCGTATTCATCTTGAGGAAGGGGTTAGACCTAAGAGGGATCCATAACGTAGGCTGAACCCACTTATGCAGGAGGCGGTACAAGCCGAAATAGTAAAACTGTTAGATAATGGGATCATTTATCCCATTTCCGATAGCGAATGGGTTAGCCCAATGCATGTGGTCCCTAAGAAGTCCAGCTTTACTGTGGTAGAGAACGACAAGCATGAGTTAGTGCAAACATGATTGCCTACCAAGGTAAGAGTATGCATAGACTACCGCAAGTTGAATGCAGCCACTAGGAAAGATCATTTTCCCCTCCCTTTCATTGACCAAATGCTGGAAAGATTAGCCGGTCATGAGTATTACTGCTTTTTGGACGGGTATTCGGGATATAACCAAATCCCTATAGCCCCGGAGGACCAAGAGAAGACAACGTTCACATGTCCATTTGGGACATTTGCCTACCGTCGAATGCCTTTCGGCTTATGCAATGCCCCCGCCACATTCCAACGTTGTATGTTAAGCTTGTTTTCGGATATGGTCGAGCGTTTCCTAGAAATTTTCATGGACGACTTCTCCGTCTATGGAAATTCATTTGACCAGTGTCTCCATCACTTGGAGCTAGTGCTGAGTAGGTGCACCGAAAAGAACTTGACCCTCAATTGGGAAAAGTGTCACTTCATGGTGCAACATGGGATTGTCCTAGGTCACGAGATATCTAGGGAAGGGATTAAGGTAGACAAGGCCAAGGTGGAGATCATAGCGAAACTTCCACTTCCGCGATGCGTGAAGGACATTCGGTCTTTCTTAGGACACGCTGGATTTTATCGTAGGTTCATTAAGGACTTTAGCAAAATTGCTAGACCCCTTACAAACCTTCTAGCTAAAGACGTGTCCTTCATCTTTGATGATAGGTGCCATAGTGCATGGGAGAAATTGAAAGTGGAACTTATCTCTGCCCCTATCATCTCACCTCCGGACTGGTCCAAACCTTTCGAGATCATGTGCGATGCTTCTGATTTTGCGATAGGTGCTGTCTTAGGACAGCGTAAGGACAACAAGCAGCACGTGATCTACTATTCGAGTAGGACGTTAAATGATGCCCAAATGAACTATACTACCACCGAGAAGGAATTCTTGGCAGTAGTGTTCGCTTTGGAGAAATTCCGTCCATACCTACTTGGGACTAAGACCACGATCTTCTCTGACCATTCTGCACTGCGATACCTTATGCTTAAAAAAGATGCGAAGGCCCGACTCATTCGTTGGATCCTTCTCCTTCAAGAATTCGATCTCGAAATTCGAGATAAAAAAGGTGTCAAAAATGTCGTAGCTGACCATCTCTCTCGTGTGCCAAACGCACCTTCTGACGAGCTGCCCATCAATGACAATTTTCCCGATGAGCAACTTCTAGCCATCTCTAAGGAACCATGGTTTGCTGACATAGTAAATTACTTAGTCACAAACCAAACACCACCTAGTTGGTCTAAACAGGATAGATACCGATTCTTGTCTCAAGTTCGGTATTACATGTGGGAAGATCCTTATCTTTTCAAATATTGTAGCGACCAAATCATTAGGAGATGTGTCCCCGACGAGGAGACTAGAAGCGTTCTAGCTTTTTGTCATGAGTTCGCTTGCGGTGGACATTTTGGTCCCCGCAAAACTGCTGAGAAAATTCTGCAAAGTGGCTTTTATTGGCAAACCGTGTTTAGAGACGCATTTGAGTATTGCAAAACTTGCACAAGATGTCAAATGATAGGAAGAATTTCCAAACGAAATATGATGCCCTTAAATCCCATTCTAGAAGTAGAACTTTTTGATGTATGGGGCATCGATTTTATGGGACCCTTCCCTAATTCGTTTGGGCACCAATACATCTTGTTGGCCGTAGACTACGTGTCGAAATAGGTAGAAGCTGTCCCTTGCAAGACAAATGACAACAAAGTTGTTGTCAAATTCTTGAAAGATAATATTATCTCACGCTTTGGAATCCCTAGAGCCATCATTAGCGACAATGGCACATATTTTTGCAATAGAACTTTTGAAGCTCTTATGCGAAGATATGCCATAACTCACAAGTTGTCTATGCCCTACCATCCTCAAACTAGCGGACAGGTAGAAGTTTCTAATAGTCAAGTCAAGCTCATTTTGGAGAAGACCGTGAATTAGAATAGAAAGGACTGGTCCACCAAACTGGTAGATGCCCTATGGGCATATAGGACTGCCTTTAAGACGATTCTAGGTATGTCTCCCTACAGACTGGTCTTTGGAAAGGCTTGCCACCTTCCTGTTGAGCTAGAGCACCGGGCCCTATGGGCAATTAAGCAGCTAAATTTCGATCTAGAAAAGACCGGTGAGCTTCGGAAATTGCAAATTTCTGAACTAGAGGAATTAAGGAATGAAGCATACGACAATGCGAAGATTGCAAAGGATAGAGTTAAGGTTTTTCATGACAAGTTCATCACTAGAAAAACTTTTGTTCAAGGACAAAAAGTTTTACTCTATAACTCTAAACTTCATCTCTTTCCCGGCAAGTTGAAGTCAAGATGGACAGGACCATTCATTGTTAAGACGGTGTTTCCACACGGAGCCATAGAGATCTACGTTCCCAAAAATGGCAATGCATTCAAGGAAATGGTCAACGTCTTAAAATCTTTTTGGAGTCTGTGCCGGAAGCTAATGCGGCGATGGGTCTTTTTGACCCACTGTATCGGTGATTATATCTTTCTGTCAGTTCATGCATCCATACATTTCATTCATACATTAGGGACAATGCATGAAACAAGTGTGGGGGAAGGGTATGTAATATATAAAAAATAAAAAAATAAAAAAATAAAAAAAAATTACAATAAAAAAATAAAAAAAATTATACAATATAAAAAAAAATTTTTTTAAAAAGGATAATACTTTGACTTATTTTTTGAAAGAAATCTAAGTTAGTTTTAAGGATTAGGAAAATCATGATTTGGATTTCTAAAAACTTGGTCAAAATAAATAAATTGTTTAAATTTTAGGTATAGGAAGAGAAATTGAATAATTAGTTAGTCTTAATTTTTACCTTAATGAAATGTGCATTCCTAGTACATATCTAGGATTCTAAGACAAAGACCTTGTGCCTCATAAAAAAAAAAAAAAATAATATCACCAATTAAGCTGGATACATGTGCCTCAAGAAGCATAAGTATTCACGCCTAAAGGTGAGTTCTAAATAAAAATAAAGTCCTTAGTTTTGTGGCCTAGTTCATTCGAATTTGAGTCCGCGGGGTGTTTTCTCACCTGGTGCCCTAAAGCCGACCGGATTGGGAGCCACCGACTTTAAGTTCGCTACATGGGTGGATTAGAAAGCCTAAGAAAACTGAGAAATATTATACATGTATTAACACATCTATTAGTCAATTAGTTAGGTATGAGGGCCTCAAGAAGCCTTGATACTTATACGAAAGAAAATTAGATGAGTTATACATGCCAAAAAAAAAAATTATATTAACACATCTAATAGTCAATTAGTTAGGTATGAGGGCCTCAAGAAGCCTTGATACTTACACGAAAGAAAATTAGATGATGTTATAAAAATAATAAAGAGGCATGAGAGTCCAAGTTAAGGAATTGCTAGTAAAAACATAAGGATGCATATGATTTTTGGTAACGAAAAAGACTATATTAGAAATTCAATTTTAATTCTTACCTAAAATGGAAAACAATTAACTTTATTAAGACTAAGTTTAAAGAATGAATAAAAATGAGGATCCTAAAACTTATAGACTACTTAGTCTCTTCAATAATAATTCAAATATTTTCTTTTTATGGATTTTGTGGGTGCAATCCGCTGAAAACCCTCACGAGACAACACTCGTCCTCTAGGGTAACCTAGGGGTTTAACGGCTTGTTGCACACGCTAAGTGCAACCGTGATTCCTACGAAAGTGAGTTAGTTAGATTAGATTTTCTTTTTCTTTTTGATTTTTACTCGAGGACGAGCAAAAAGATAAGTGTGGGGGTGTGATTAGTAGTAAAAAATGCATAATTGTCATCATATTTACCATCACATTTGCACATTTATTCATATTATAATGCACATTTATTAATACTTTGTTATTTAATGTGTGCAGGCCTCGAATTATTATTTTAATAATAAATAAAGCTTAAAAGAGCCCAAAAGCCCAGATCCAAGCCCATGTTTGAAGCCCAGGTGCAAAAGCGCAATTACAAGAAGTCAAAATGCAAATACAAGGGCTAAAAGTTGCAAATATCAA
This sequence comes from Agave tequilana, assembly GCA_038442645.1. NCBI lineage: Eukaryota > Viridiplantae > Streptophyta > Magnoliopsida > Asparagales > Asparagaceae > Agave > Agave tequilana. The sequence continues at coordinate 17,020 of JAVJIF010025133.1, read as the reverse complement.
AGATAAGGGAAGGATAGACTTCTATCCAACCCTAAACACTTGCAGGATGAGGATAAAAGCCCAAAGATAAGAAGGAAATTCGTGGATAGAAGATTTGGGATATTTGAGATCAAGGTAACTTGATTACTAAGTTATCTCGAAAAATCCAGAATAAAGAGCCAGGATGCAGCTTCCAGAAGCAGGCGCCCAAATGGATGGACCAGAAGAAGCCACGCGCCAAAGCGCGTGGCCAGATTCCACAGAAATGCCGCAGATCTGCGGCAAAAGCCGCAATTCTGCGGCAGTTTGATCTCATCTGGCTACCAGATTTCGTGGGCTACTTTATCCGGGACTCTTCGCCCCTCTGCACCTATAAATACTCCCTGCAGTGCAACGTACAGGGCATCCAGAGACGATTAGGGTTTTCTTTTAGCCATTGTTCTTTAAATTTCTGCAAGATTGTAATTTTCTTTTCATGCACGTTGTGGAGAAGAAGGAGCTTTGTAATTGGAGGATTATTCTGCAATAAAGGTTACCTTTTTCCCATTTCTTTCATTATCTTTTGAGTTGTTTTTATTCTCTGTGATCTCTTCTGGTTTTCTTTTGCTTTGCTTCTTTGCAATCTTTCTTATTAAACAACATAAAAAAAAAATAAATTGAAAAGATAAAAAAATGACTATGAACTAATTCTCTCTAGTGGTTTGCTGAAATTCTTAAAGCAACCCTAGAGCAGTTAAGCCTTGATCAGATTGATGACCATCTCTAGAAACCCTAGGTTTAATAACAACTTTTAACAACTTTTCTTGAAGATTAAACAAGATAACTAAGATTCTTAATCTAGGTTGCATATTAAAAAGACTTTTCATGACTTCAAACTTAAGAACTAGGACAGCATAAATTTAAGATTCATCTTCTATTAAGCTGTACCTAGATGTTAGGATGAACTATAGTTTGGCTTTTAAATAATGAAACTTAGTTAGAATCTGGTATTGGTTTTTCTTACTTGAATTATTCTTAATAACCTAGGGTGAATTACATACATCTCAAGATGAAGATCAATCTCCTTAACTTGCAATAGGGTTGTGGTAAAAAATCAGCAAAACCACATCTTTCATATCATATATTTTCAAATCTAATCTCTTTTCTCCTATTTTTGAAGATACAGAGGAATCGAGTCGAAAAGCTTGCATCGCATCCTTCCCTGAGGATCACGACCCGCTTGAGCCCTTGCTACAGCGGATTCGCATTGAGACTAAGAAATCTACACTTCATTCTTTTTATTCACAAATTCTTAAATTCTCAATCATCAGGCTGCCACATCAGCCTAACGGCTAGTTTTCTGTTTGGCCTATATAAACCCCAATTCTTTGGGATTTTGGCCAAGGTTTTTACAAGAGAAAAATCCCAGTTTCTCCTGAGTTTAAAAGAAGTTTTAAAAGAGTTTTAAAGCTTAAAAGTTTTCATCTTTATTGTTTTCAAGGGTTTTGAAAATCAAAGAGAACTAGGTTTTTGGGATATTGTATTGGTTTTCATTTTCTATCATTTACAAGAGATTTCCCAAGTAGTTTTTCTTTGTTGCTTGTTTCCAAAAACACCTTGATTCCACACTTGAGCTATCTTCTATCCTATTCTATTAGGATCTTGTTTTGTGGAAAAGAGAAAAGAAAGAGAGATTGTTTGAGGTTGTTGAGCCTCTAGTTGTAAACCCTCCTTGCTTTGTGTATCCCTCTTTGGTAGAGGTTGATCGGAGTGGTATTGGTTTGCTCCCTCTTCGATAGAGGTTGAGGTTGGTGTTTACTCCCTCTTGGTGAGGTGGAGTTGGTTATTGGTTTGTATCCCTCAAGTGTGAGGTGGATTGGTTGTTGTTTGGCTACGGGCCTACCCCTCGGTTGTGAGGTGGTTGTTTGAGAGAGGAGTTTGGTACTCCTAGAGTTGTAACAAATCCTCTTCGGTAGAGGTTCCCTCGGTGGGAGATAGTGGATTGGAAATCCTACACGGTGGTATAGGCGGGGATGTAGAGCTAGGGGCTCGAACCTCGAAACATATCCTTGTGTTTGCGTTTGATCCAATATCTCTCAACTCTCTCTCTTTACTTTGTGCATAGCATCATTCATTATTCATATCATACATTACTTGCATTGTACCTTGCATATTTCATATTGCTATATCTTGTGTATGCTTGGTTGTTTGTGTGTGCCTCACTTGTACTTAACCACAAGAGCTTCACATAGCACCTCAACCCATATCTAGGGGAATCAAGAGTAGTTAGTCCAGAGCCCTTCACGGGGAATTCGGCTACACTTGTGTGTTGTATTAAGTGTGTTGCAAGAATTGTTTTAAGTTTCCGCATTTAGAGCACTTAGTTCACTAGATTAGCACTTGCACCTATTCACCCCCCCTCTAGGTGTTTTCAATTGGTATCAGAGCTAGTGCTCCTGATATTTGCTTAACATCCTAGGAGTGAGATCCATTTGGTTGCTAATCTATTGTTTGCATTTGCTTGTTTGCACACTCAAATAGTTTGCCATGGACTTCATGACCCCACCTAGCTTTGATCCTTCCAACATTGTTGTTTGGAAGTATAGGATGTCCATGTACCTAAAGACCCCAGGTTTGCATGTTTTCCTTGCCGCTACCAAGAGATGTTATCTTGGTGACCGCAAGCATATAGGGGCCAATGCACAAGCCCTTGAGGCCATTAGAAGCACATTACCTAAAGATTATCTTTTGTGTGTTTCTAACTTTGATTCCGCTTTTGTAGTGTGAACAAGTTGACAACCACCACCACCTCCGAGCTTCAATTGCAAATCCAACAAGAAGAGGAATCTAGTGGAGATGAATCCGAGCCGCAACAATGCTATACGGTCCAAGGGAATGACTCCCTTGAGGTACAATCGGAATCTCAACTAGATAGTTTTGATGCTAGTTCTTCATGTAATGATTATATTGATCCCCATGCTTTAAATGAAGAACTCTCTATTGTGTGTGAAAAATTAATTGAAAAATATAATTTGTTGAAAAAGAAGAGTCTAGGCATTAATAATGAAAATAAAAATTTGATTACTAGACTTGATGTTGTTTTGCAAGAGAAAGAGGAGATTGCTAATGAGAGGGATTCATTAAAATCTCAACTTGATCTTGCACTTAAAGAAAATGAATTTTTAAAATCTAAAAATGATTGTGATAATGTTTTGAAAAATAATGATGCTTTATCTTCAAAAGTTGAGTTTGTTTTAAAAGAAAATGATTCTTTGAAAAGAGAAATTGATTTTATTTCAAAAGAATTAGAAATTTGTTTAAACAAAAATAAATCTTTGAAAAATGATATTGTTTCCCATGTTTGCCATGCTAGGGTAGTTTCACCTAGATCATCCCTTGCATGCTCCACTTCTTCTTTAATTAACAATGATATATCTTTGCTTAAGAAGAGTGTAGATTGTTTGGGCTCCACTTTGAGCCAATGTGTTGTGGGCCATACACGTTTGGAAACCTTGTTTCGAAAGAAACAAATTCTATCTTTTCATGCACACCCTCCACGGCATACACATGCTCCTCACGGACACACTCCTCACATGTATGCTCATGTGTACACTTGTACACATTGTGGACGTAAGGGCCACCTTGCTAAATTTTGCTATGATAGAATACATACTTCAAATTTAGCAAATAAATTTGTTTGGGTTAGAGAAGGTACTAACCCCCATGGACCCAAGAAGATATGGGTACCAAAGACCACCCCTCCTTTATTTGATGTAGGTGTGGGCTCTCACATGACGTGAGAGTGATGGTACCTTGGAGTGGATGCGTTCCGTACTTAAAGGAAATCAATTGGATGCATCACTTTCAAGGGAAGGTTTGGTGGAGAGGACCACCATGTTTTTGGAGAACTAGAGTGGTGCCCTCATTGGTTTTGGTATCGAATCTCTAACTCCTTATGTTTACATGCTTTCCATGTTTATCTTTCATAGCATGTTTTTGATGTTTGTTGATTACTATGAAAATGCCATGCTTATTAGATTAGTGATATACATGTTTAGTTATTTTGAGACACCCATGTTTAATATGGATAAATTCTTTTGTGTTCTCACTATATGGTTGCTATTGCGTATATCATATTTCTAATAACATGTGGACATTCATAATAATCATGTTTTTGCTTATCATGTTGATTTTTATCTTGTTTTTGATGCTTCATGTTTTGAATATATGTTTAAATGTTAGTTTTCATTAAGACTAGGATTTATACTTGTGCATATGGTGGGCCACAAATAAATCTATATATGTTTGGGCTTGATTACTTATTTGAACCCATTACATGTGCTAGTATAGTCTAGTTTTGATGATTCATACATTTTAAACTTGTATTCCTATTTTTGGATTTGTTTTATGATTGTGTGTTTCACTTCATGTATATGTGTATTTTGCCAAACTTTAAGATATACATGTATACCCCTTGAGTCATTTGCCTTTCATGCAAATCTATATATATGGACTCAATTGTGTTTAGGGATATGTATGTATACTTATTGTGTTGACAATTCATACATATACCTTGAAATGAAATTTGTTTTGGTGAAGATTTAGTTTTTCTTGATTTTGTGTTTAATTGTTTAACTTCATGTATATGTCTATCTTGTCCAAACTATTAGATATACATGTTTATCCTTTTTGAGCCACGTGCCTTAATGCATATATGTGGACTCGTTGTGTTTTGGATATGTATGTATGCTTTAGTTTGTATAAGACATACATATACCTTGAAGATTAAATAGTTTTGATGTTTTTCATGTTTTTCATTGTTTAAGGAATAATTGAGCTTAATGAAAAATTTTCATGATTATGATATTCACACTTTATTTGTCACTCACATTTATTGCTTGCTCATGTTTTGTTTCATGAGTCATATTTATGCCTAATTGAATTAGAGTGTTGATTATCATGTGGATTTCATGTTTTATGAAAATCTTTTGTTTTATTCCTTGCTTGAAGGATTTCGTACTAGTTAACAAAATTTTTCATTTTAACTAGTTCGTTTTCTTCGTTGTGTTATGAGGTATACACATGCTATTGTTGTTATGTCAATTGGTATCATTGAACTCTTTCAATTGGTATCATTTTGATCTTTTTGTATACTCATATGTTTATTGTGTATGTATATTTTCAATTGGTATCATCTATTGGTGATTGGTACTCATTCTATTTCATACACATACACTTATTTTATTTGTGCTATTATATTTCTATATCTTGAGCACAAATCTTGTTTATGCTAGAGCTTGAGCTTCACTTTATTTCAATTGATTTAGTTTTAAATTGGTATCTTATTTCAAGCCTACGCATAATTTTTGTTGGTATTTTATAAAGGGGGAGAAAATTCGATTTTCATATTTCAATTGGTATTTGTATTTTCACTCCCTTGCTTTATGATAGAAAATAATAATGGTTAATTTCAATTGATATCAAGATGTTTATTTGAAAAATTTAAATTGGTATCTCAAAATTTTGTTTTTTTTTAAAAAAATTATTATACAAAAGTTTTGATTTATATTGACTATATGCAAGGAGAGCTTAACATCTCTTCTACATATAGATTCATGATGAGTGTATCTTGTATTGAAGAGCTTAACATCTCTTCTTTATGTGGTACACGTGTGTAGGGGGAGCTTCACATCTCCTCTTATGCATTACATAATGTGTGTTATGTGAATTAGGGCTTAACATCCCTCTTTCATGTAATGCATATGTGTATGGAAGCTAACTTAGCGTCTTCCTCTTCATGAATGTATATAGCATATAACATTTATTGATCTTTGTTTACTTTCAATTGGTATTAAGATGCTTCATTGACATATTTTCAATTGATATCCTAATTGATTGTCACCCCTTATTGACCTTGTTTTTGTTTTTAGACAAAAAGGGGGAGAACATTGTTTTTATCGTTTTGATTGACAAAAGGGGGAGAAAGATTTTTACCCCTCATTTTATTGTTTTGATTGTTTACCCCTTTGTTGATGATTGACAAAAAGGGGGAGAATTATTTGTGAGTTTAACATGCATTATATAAAACTCATAAACTCTAATAGAGAAGATGTTTTTAATATGCATGATTTGTTCATGTTTTATATATGCATATTTATGTTTTTACATATTTTAAGTTTAATATAGTTTAATGTTAATTGGTATCTAGAGCATATTTTGTTTTTGAACATTGCATTGGTATTTAGAACCTTATTGTTTATGCATGTTTATGCATTCATGTTTAATATTCATTGCGTATTTATGTTTATTTGTTTATGCATGAGTTAAGGGGGAGCTTCTTTGAAGCTTAACTTTAATCCATGCATATATAACTCCATGAGTTTTGTCATCATCAAAAAGGGGGAGATTGTTGGCCCAAAGGCCTTCCACCCTAGTTTTGATGATGATTAACCCATGTAGTTATGTTTACTAATAATCTTGTGATTTTAGTTACAGATCATTAATCAAGATATTAGTTGGTGATTAGCTTCAACAAAGGAGTTTAGAAGCTTTTCATGGTGATTTCAGGGCTCAAGCTTCAAGTTCACACATTGCCTAGCTCATGGATGGAGTTTTGGATCGGGTCTACTTGAAGATGAAGATCATCAAGAAGACTTAGGTATCCTAGTTTAGTTTAGTGTATTTTAGATCCATTTGTAAAGCTTAGTATAGTTGATATGCTCAAGTGCACAAACACACACGTTTTATGTTTGGTTTTTGGTTTTCATGAATAGTAGTTCAAAACAAGTTTTAATAGTTCTTATGTATATTAGATATGTTCTAGATATACATACATGCTTAACTTCTTATACAAACTCATTTTGACTATCCTATTCATGTTTTGGAAAAATCTAAGTTTGATAAAATACAAGTGTTTGTTTTGATAAAATTTGCAAGACTAAAAAATGAATTGATATGATTGATATATTGTCTTGAAATTTTTATCACTTGTTTGTGTTTCAATATAAAATGTTAAAACAAGTTTTATGGTATTTTCAGAAAAGATAAAAGATTTTTCAAAATATGTTTTAACCCAGATTCTGACCCAGGTTTGTGCTGACAGGCCAGGTCGGTCGACCCAGACGGTCGACCGCACCATGGGCGGTCGACCCATGAGGTCGACCGACATGCACAGATTTGTGCACGTCTGGCAGACACAAACTCGGTCGACCGTCAGGGTCGACCGGGTCTGAGAGCTCTGCTCTCTGTTTGTTTGGGTCGACCGGGGCAGTCGACCGGGTTGCCCCAACGGTCACATTTCTGACCGTTGGCGGTCGGCCGGGCCGGCCGACCGGTAGCCTGTCAGGCTGCCACATCAGCCTAACGGCTAGTTTTCTGTTTGGCCTATATAAACCCCAATTCTTTGGGATTTTGGCCAAGGTTTTTACAAGAGAAAAATCCCAGTTTCTCCTGAGTTTAAAAGAAGTTTTAAAAGAGTTTTAAAGCTTAAAAGTTTTCATCTTTATTGTTTTCAAGGGTTTTGGAAAATCAAAGAGAACTAGGTTTTTGGGATATTGTATTAGTTTTCATTTTCTATCATTTACAAGAGATTTTTCAAGTAGTTTTTCTTTGTTGCTTGTTTCCAAAAACACCTTGATTCCACACTTGAGCTATCTTCTATCCTATTCTATTAGGATCTTGTTTTGTGGAAAAGAGAAAGAAAGAGAGATTGTTTGAGGTTGTTGAGCCTCTAGTTGTAAACCCTCCTTGCTTTGTGTATCCCTCTTTGGTAGAGGTTGATCGGAGTGGTATTGGTTTGCTCCCTCTTCGGTAGAGGTTGAGGTTGGTGTTTACTCCCTCTTGGTGAGGTGGAGTTGGTTGTTGGTTTGTATCCCTCAAGTGTGGGTGGATTGGTTGTTGTTTGGCTACGGGCCTACCCCTCGGTTGTGAGGTGGTTGTTTGAGAGAGGAGTTTGGTACTCCTAGAGTTGTAACAAATCCTCTTCGGTAGAGGTTCCCTCGGTGGGAGATAGTGGATTGAAAATCCTACACGGTGGTGTAGGCGGGGATGTAGAGCTAGGGGCTCGAACCTCGAAACATATCCTTGTGTTTGCGTTTGATCCAATATCTCTCAACTCTCTCTCTTTACTTTGTGCATAGCATCATTCATTATTCATATCATACATTGCTTGCATTGTACCTTGCATATTTCATATTGCTATATCTTGTGTATGCTTGGTTGTTTGTGTGTGCCTCACTTGTACTTAACCACAAGAGCTTCACATAGCACCTCAACCCATATCTAGGGGAATCAAGAGGAGTTAGTCCGGATCCCTTCACGGGAATTCGGCTACACTTGTGTGTTGTATTAAGTGTGTTGCAAGAATTGTTTTAAGTTTCCGCATTTAGAGCACTTAGTTCACTAGATTAGCACTTGCACCTTTTCACCCCCCTCTAGGTGTTTTTCAGACCGGTCGGTTGACTGTTAATCCAAAACAGAGAGCCAATGTCTCTGACGGTCGACCGATCGGTCGATCGTGCCCAACCGAGAGCAAATCTCTCTCAGTTGGTCGACCGAATGGTCGATTGAAGTGCACACAAAGCACTTGGGCAAAAATCTTGTGCATGTCGGTCGACCGACAGAGCAATTCTGCTCTGTCTGCGGTCGATCGGTCTGTCGACTGACCATGGGACAGAAACTCATTTTATAAATTTTTGAAGTCAATCTTTTTCCAACAAAATATACTTTGATTTCAAAACATAAAATAGAGTTTTATGATCATAAGAGTCCAGTGTGTGATCAAGGATCAACCCAAAACAAAGTTAGAACTATATTTTGTAAAAATACTTTTCTAAATCAAAAACGGTCTCCGAAACTCATTTTTTTCAAAACTCGATTTTGAAAACAGAAAAGAGAAATGTTTTGAAGTCTTCTTAAAAACACTTTGAGATAGAAGAGAAACGTGTGTGTGACAGTCTCAAGAGCTATCAACCTATATCATCTTGGTTTTAACAATGACTATAAATCCTAACTAAAATACAAAAAGTAAAATACAAATCTTGTATTTAGATTTCTCTTACAATCTTGATCCTTGAGCTCGTCTATATGCTCAGGCTCTGGGATCGACATGTTCATGGCTTCTAAATGTGTGAGTCTTTTGGTAAAGCCAAAATGCAGCAATGAATTAACCTGAAACTTGGTTAGACAAAATTGTTAAAAACATAACTATATATATTTTGTTATCATTACAACTAGGCTAATGGCCTTTGGGCCAACAATCTCCCCCTTTTGATGATGACAAAACACATGGAGTTATCACAAATAAATTGAGAAGAGACTTCAAGCGAAGCTCCCCCTATACACATGCATATACCAAATGTGACATATAAGCAAGATGCATTAATAATAACATATGAATAGGATGTATCAAGTAAGCTCTATGCAACCCATATATGCATAAAAAGCATACAAAATTATAAAAGTGTATGCACAAATAATTTCCTCCAACCATCTAATACCTCCAACCTCCAAAACACGTGGTAGATGGATGGTGTATAATAGGATACAAAAACACAAACGTACCACATACCACAGATAAAATATAAGTATCAAATATCAACCACAAAAGAGCTACATAACTTCCCAAAAAGCAATGATATCATAAAAGAAATAATCCATTCATAGGTCATGCCAATAACAAAACAAGTTCCAAACTATAAAATACATGTCCAGAATAAATACTACATGTCCAAAACACAGATACTACTAGTCCAAATAAAAAAGTACATAAACATAAAGACATGAAATCATAAACCTCCTAGATAACTCCAGATAACTTTCCCCTTTTTTTTCATCAACACAAAAGAGGTTCATTCTTCCTGAAAGTCTAGATCTTCAGGAGGTGCCGGTGCCTCAGAAGAAGCTGGAGGAGGTACCCAAGGAGCAAACGGAGGACTCGAAATAGGAAGAGACTACGTGTAGCCGCTCGGAAGAGGAACAAGCCAAGTGTGCCTACCGTAACTCTCATCGACACTTGTCTAAAGATAACAGATGGATGAATAGATATAAGCCAAGTCGTTCTGAAATCCATGTTGAATCTTTTTAAGATGAGCAGTCATCTTCAGATTGTGTTCTCGAAGTTGAGCTGAGAGTGCAGGATAGGGGTCAACAGAGGCTGACGAGAATCCAGGAGAAACAATTGGAATGATAGGAGGGGGCTGAGGAGCAAGAGCAGGAGCATGCTCTCTTACATGCATCCTCTTGAGGAGTGTGCTGTTGATGTCAACGGAAGGAGCAATAGCTCTTTTAGCAGATAGGTCAAATTTTAGAAACTTAAGGAATCTGGTGATGAGCATTTCAAAAGGCAAGTGTCAGTTTGGGATCAATAAGTGATCAGACAGTATGAAGTTACGATGAGCTTAGGGATATTGACTCTAATACCTTTCAGAAGACAATAAATCAGGAGAGGAGCAGATCCCCGGGCATGACTATATTCTCTTGAATTGGGTAGGAGATTATAGAACATAATTTTGGCTAAGAGTTGGTCGGTGAGAGTGTAGTACTTCATCTCCTCATTTCTAACCAAGATCGGGTTCTCATCGTTATGAAGCAAAAGAGAGGCGGTGAGATAGACTCACCATCAGGGTACTCAAAATTATCTAGATCAACATTATAAATGTCTACGCCCTCACAGAAGTGGCATAGTAGACGAGCAAATTTATCGAGGAGATGATATCCTTATCCAGGACTCTAAATCTGATATGATTATCTTGAAAAAATAGATTAGAGTAGAAGTAATAGACTAACTCAGGGTGACCCGGTTCCTTAACAGTGACAAGGTATTCTAATGAGCTAGTTGATTGAGTTTCTACCTGCACACAAAATACGGAATTACAGAACTTAAAATAAAGATGTGCAAGTGCTCAATTCTACCGCGATAGCAAGTGGTTATGCGGGTCGTGATCCACAAGGAGGGTTTGCGATAGAAGCGTTCAAGGTTTTTTAATTGAAATCTTTATGAAGAAAAAAAAATGAAAGTTCTTCTTTGTTTTAAGAAATGAAAATGAAAAAGAGTTAGGTTAAGTTAGAAAGAAAGTGACAGATGGAGAAGGTGGAGAAAATCAGAAAATGACTATGAACAAATAAATTGGAAAAGAAAGATTTGGAAGATGTGGTGTTGGTGATTTAATCTACGGAAATAAAAGAAAAGAAAGAAAAATAATTACTTACCTTCTTTTTACCAAAAGCTTACCTTGATCTTTGGCGATGATGTTACCTTGAAGTGGAGGCAATCAACGCATAGCCCATAAGAGTTGAGTATTGTCTCTTCCACATTACATCATCAAGACAACTTCAAGCATGAAATGATATAGAGAGACTCACATCCATCGTCATGAGCTATCAGTGGCACTCGCAAAGGCAAGGCTCTTTCGATGTTTTTAGACTCACTTGGAAGACAATTGTACCAAAAGAAGAGTGAAGTAGAAAAGAAGAAGAAGAAAACTAAAACGAAGTACATACAAAGAGAGAATACAGATTTGATTTCATAACGATAAAAGAAAAGAAAGAAACCTTACACCGGTATCACTCTCAGCTCAAGCTTCATTCTTGTTCTTCTATGAAAGTCTGATCTCCTCTGAATTGCATAAATGAAAGTTAAAAGTTACATGAAAAGAAAAACAAAAATCTACACTAAAAAATGGAAAACTAGACTAAATCCTATCTCTGCCTGGTCCTCCTTCTTGCTCAGCTAAAACCAGTATTTATAGGCAAAAAACCTAAAGGAGAAGATCCCAGGAAGATTGGGGGAATCTCCTGGTCTGATGTATTTCCCGTATCTTCTTCTGATTTTCTTGTTTTTGCTTCAAAAGTTGACAAAACAGCCTTTGATTGTGCTTGATTCAGGGAGGATTCTTCTCAACCTTCCTTATATGCCAAGATTTTGCCCTGATTTCTTCATCTTGATTCAGGGAGGATTCTTCTCAACCTTCCTTATATGTCAAGATTTTGCCCTGATTCTTCATCTTGATTCAGGGAGGATTCTTCTCAACCTTCCTTATATGCCAAGATTTTGCCCTGATTTCTTCATCTTGATTCAGGGATGATTCTTCTCAACCTTCCTTATATGTCAAGATTTTGCCCTGATTTCTTCATTTCAAATTTATTCTAAATTAATCAGAATTTGGTGGGCTTTTGGGCTTGTTTCTCTTCATCTCCTTAAGGAATGGGCCTGCAAATAAATTAAACATTTAATTAGGACAATGCAGATTTTATTCTATAATAAGTATGGAAATATGATAATAAATGTGCAACATTAGTGACCAATCATACCCCCATACCTATCTTTTGCTTGTCCTCGAGCAAAACAACTAAACTATACAAAGGATTATTTAGACCACTTTCGCAGGTCACGCGATTGCACTGAGCATGTGCAACAAGCCGTTAAACCTCTAGGTTTCCCCTAGAGGACGAGTTTTGTCTCGTGAGGGTTTTCAGTGGATTACACCCACAAAATCCATAAAGAAAGAGAAACAAAGAGTTAGTATTTTCGAAAAAACATTTTGAAAGAGAAAAATATTTGAAATATAATTGTAAGATTTAAGCAATCTATAAGTTATAGGAAAACTGAATTTTCCATTCCTAAACTTAGTCTCTATTCAAAAATTTGTTATCAATCAAAGTAAGGAGTTAAATTGTACTTCTCATCTGGTCTATTACTTTACCCTAAGTCATATGCACCTTGTGATTGTGAAAATTTTGACTAAGGGTTCTTTAACTCTAACTCTTATGCCTCATTTATTATTATATATATATATATAATTTTTTTTGGTATTATTCCTTAGTTCTATTAGGCTTTCTAATCTGCCCATGTAACGATCCTTTAATCGATGACTCCCAAACCAAACGGTCCTAGGGCACCGGGTGAGAAAACACCCCAAGGACTTAAGGACTCGAGCAAATAAGGCCACAAAACTAAGGATTTTATTATTTGAACCCCTTTTAGGCGTGAATACTTATGCTTTATTAGGCACAAATACCCAGCTTAATTAGAGAATGTTTATATATATATATTTTTTTTCAAACTTATCTATTCATCTTTCGCATAAATACTAAGGCTTGCTTAGGCCAAAGCACCTAGCTAATCAATAATTAGATTTGTTTATCTTTTTTTTTTTTTTATAAGGCATAAGAATCTTTGTTTTTGAACCCTAAGTGTGTAAGTGTATGAAGTGTGCATATTTCATCAAGGTAAAGATCAAGACAAATAATCTTAGTTTGACCAAGTATAAGAAATCTTAATTTGGATTTTCCTATTCCTTAAAATTAACTTAATTTCTTACAAAAACTATGTCAAAATATTGTTTCTATTTTCAAAAAGTTTTTAAAGGTAAAGAAAATGTTAAAATTTTTTTTTTTTTAATAAAAAGAAAAACCTAAGTTATGTTAGACCCTCCCCCACACCTATCTCATGCATTGTCCTCAATGTATGAATTAATGCATAGATGCATGAAAAAGAAGAAAGGGAAGGAGAATGTTACCTTAAGGTGGTGGTTCCGGTGGTGGTCTGATTGGTCCACAAAATGCGGCCCAATCGACTTTTCGTTGGGTTCGGAGGAACCCACCAGAAGTTTCTCTAATATAACCCATTAAGATTGTGTATCCATGAAGGATTTTTATTAAGTATTTGACCCCATCTAATTTCCAAATTCCATAACTGATTTCAGAGTCAAATTTGTCAACCACCTCGTCCCAGAATGGAGTGTGAAAAGATAGAATGATTGACTTGGACTCAGGAAGGACAGGAACTAATACCGACTCAGGAAGGTGACTTAAGTCAAGTAAAGGTTCAAGAGTCGAAATAGGTTCAGAAATTGGGTCCAAGTCAAGAAGTTGAAACTCAAGTCCACATGTATTTTCTAACAATGGGATGTGACTTAATATTGGTGATTCAAGTTCAAGAATGATAGGTGGGGGAATCAAAATTGACTCTAAAATATTACTCAAGTTTGGTAACAAAACAGGAGTCAATATTGATTCAGAAAGTTGAACTGGATCACAGATTTGAGAATCTAGGTCACATATCTCATTGAGTTCAATATCAAAAAAAATGAGAACTTGCCAATTTGTCAATAGGATTTTCAAAAGTGTACAATTGGTCAAGTTCAATATGATCATCAAAATAGGTGATTCAATTTCATGATGAATTGGCATAGGATCCAATGTTGACTCGGGGAAAATGTTGAAATCAGGTGAAGACACCGGAGTCATTATTGAATCAGGAAGTAAAATTGAATCACTAAGTTGAGGTTCATGATCATATTCATTTTCAAGTTCAATTTCAGGCAAGGGATAACTTGCCAAACTATCAATATTATTTGAAGTTTGGGCAAGTTCAAATGACGGTTCTGAAATGGAACCTTAATTTCCAAAACTACATGACTCTTCGGCTCTAACAGAATGGTTACCGACATCAGAACTGGCCAAACGGTGAGAATGTAAAGATTGGACCATCATTTTTATGTCGTGATTACGAGCGTTTTGAGCCTGAGTCATGGCTTCAAGCATCTCTTCATAGATGATATGTTCATTGTTGTGTTGAAAAGATGAAGTGTTGTCTTGGAATTGGTAGTGAAATTGTGAGTCCATCAGATTTTGGGATTTGTGTTTGGACTCACGTATACTCATTTCCAAAATTGATAGTTTTCTATTTCTGATTTGGCAAGAGTCAAATTCCAACACCTTTCCCCCTTAGGATAATCTCCTAATTGAGTCCGAGATGTCCCTAGGGCCAACATCTACTCATTTTTAGTTAGGCTTGGGTTAGTGAGTGCTTGGAATCTGATTTTTGGGCCAAGGAAGGGTGATTAAATCCCCACCTTATCATGTTATGGGTTAGTGCCCTTAAGATAAGTTTGTGCAAGTGTACAAGATATGTAAATAAGATTCACTCAAAGCAATGAAAATCAACCAAGATATGAGTCCTATTCTACATGCAATGCGAACGTACCTTACTCTAGCACTCTTCAACAGTAAAATAAATGAATTGAAAAGACACGTGCCTAAAATGCAAACGTCTAATCAATTTTTTATCTTTTTCAACAAGTATTTTACTGTTGTTTTATTAGCAGGCTTTTGGTGATGGCATATAAGAAAAACAAATTGCAGAAAACTAGAATTTTGCAAGTCAAGCAGCCCTGCAAAAAACAACGTTAGTAGTCAACTCCTTTTTGCCGCGGATCCGCGGCTTTGGCCGCGAAAACGCGGCAAAGCAGAGGGCACTTGGTCTCTGCTTTCTAGAGCAGAGGCCCAATACCACTTATATGTTACTACAATCTTATTGTCCTGCTTTGCTTGCCCTCTAACCTGCAACAGAGAAGAAAGTTCGTTTTAGTTCTAAAAAATTTTCAATAAAAATCAGATTTCAATAAAAACGTTACCCTCCTGGCAACGGCGCCAAAATTTGATTGAGTTTCTACCTGCACAAAAAATACGGAATTACAGAACTTAAAATTAAAGATGTGCAAGTGCTCAATTCTACCGCGATAGCAAGTGGCTATGCGGGTCGTGATCCACAAGGAGGGTTTGCGATAGAAGCGTTCAAGGTTTTTTAATTGAAATCTTTATGAAGAAAAAAATGAAAGTTCTTCTTTGTTTTAAGAAATGAAAATGAAAAAGAGTTAGGTTAAGTTAGAAAGAAAGCGATAGATGGAGAAGGTGGAGAAAATCAGAAAACGACTATGTACAAATAAATTGGAAAAGAAAGATTTGGAAGATGTGGTGTTGGTAATTTAATCTACAGAAATAAAAGAAAAGAAAGAAAAATAATTACTTACCTTCTTTTTACCAAAAGCTTACCTTGAATCTTTGGCGACGATGTTACCTTGAAGTGGAGGCAATCAACGCATAGCCCATAAGAGTTGAGTATTGTCTCTTCCACATTACATCATCAAGACAACTTCAAGCATGAAATGATACAGAGAGACTCACATCCATCGTCATGAGCTATCAGTGGCACTCGCAAAGGCAAGGCTCTTTCGATGCTTTTGAACTCACTTGGAAGACAATTGTACCAAAAGAAGAGTGAAGTAGAAAAGAAGAAGAAGAAGTAAACTAAAACGAAGTACATACAAAGAGAGAATACAGATTTGATTTCATAACGATAAAAGAAAAGAAAGAAACCTTACACCGGTGTCACTCTCAGCTCAAGCTTCATTCTTGTTCTTCTATGAAAGTCTGATCTCCTCTGAATTACATAAATGAAAGCTAAAAGTTACATGAAAAGAAAAACAAAAATCTACACTAAAAAATGGAAAACTAGACTAAATCCTATCTCTGCCTGGTCCTCCTTCTTGCTCAGCTAAAACCAGTATTTATAGGCAAAAAACCTAAAGGAGAAGATCCCAGGAAGATTGGGGGAATCTCCTGGTCTGATGTATTTCCCGTATCTTCTTCTGATTTTCTTGTTTTTGCTTCAAAAGTTGACAAAACAGCCTTTGATTGTGCTTGATTCAGGGAGGATTCTTCTCAACCTTCCTTAAACTACAAAATGAAAAACTAGTCTAAATCCTATCTCTGCCTGGTCCTCCTTCTTGCTCAGCTAAAACCAGTATTTATAGGCAAAAAACCTAAAGGAGAAATCCCAGGAAGATTGGGGGAATCTCCTGGTCTGATGTATTTCCCGTATCTTCTTCTGATTTTCTTGTTTTTGCTTCAAAAGTTGACAAAACAGCCTTTGATTGTGCTTGATTCAGGGAGGATTCTTCTCAACCTTCCTTATATGCCAGATTTTGCCCTGATTTCTTCATCTTGATTCAGGGAGGATTCTTCTCAACCTTCCTTATATGCCAAGATTTTGCCCTGATTTCTTCATCTTGATTCAGGGAGGATTCTTCTCAACCTTCCTTATATGCCAAGATTTTGCCCTGATTTCTTCATTTTAAATTTATTCTAAATTAATAAGAATTTGGTGGGCTTTTGGGCTTGTTTCTCTTCATCTCCTTAAGGAATGGGCCTGCAAATAAATTAAACATTTAATTAGGACAATGCAGATTTTATTCTATAATAAGTATGGAAATATGATAAT
>JAVJIF010025132.1:0-94906 GCA_038442645.1 Agave tequilana | reverse complement strand
TTTATAGAGGCTACACCTATCTTAATACGAATATCTTCATTTCTCACCTTATCTCTCCGCGTGTTTACCACACATCCAACGAAGCATGCGCATCTCTGCTACACTCATCTTCTGGGCATGATATCTCTTGCGTTTCAATACATAGACTTTAACAAAAGCAAGAAATTCCCTCAAAAACAAAAGCAGGAAAGTGGAAAACAAAGATATTTGATCAATCCAAATTGAACACCACCAACTGTGAATGTCGATCACTGAAAGATGATATCCTCAAAATCCCGGACTCATTGATAAGAGAGACTGTCGACTCTGATCATCGCTCATGTCCAAACGAACTACCAAGATTTCTTCCTGGAAATAAACAGCTCAATCTGTGTACCATGCTCCCAACTGTTATATCTACACAAGCAATAATATCAATTAGAAACATAAGTGTCACTGTAGCACAATTTTAAAGTCCCTGTGGTTGCACAAGAGGTCTAGGATTTGAATCCATTTCATGCTAACTGGCTGGCCTTTAGAGACCATTCCCTATGTCTCCAAAGTAAGTAGTCAAGGATATTCATGTTGTTGTAACCCTAGCCAGGAAACTAACCCTAGTTTTGAACAGATGCCACCAGGCTGACCAAGTTTTTCAAAAAATGATATCCATTAAAAGGGGGAAAAAATGTAAAATATCTTAAATTTGTTACTTTTCTCTAACCAGACGATCCAAAATAACTTAGACAGATATCAATCCTGACACGTCTAACTATTTTTTTCATATCATTAAGCTGAAAATTTTTACTATATGAAAGGGATGACATTCTTTCAATTATCGCACCTTGAAAAAGTTGATGACTCGATTTATTTCTGGTTAGTTATTTGCTTTAGTTATCTTAAGTCGGTATGGTATCTTCAGTCATCTATTAGTAATTTTGGCAACGGTTTTATATAATCACCCAATATCCTTTGTACCAGACTAATATTAGACTCATATTAGATATCAGCATTTCCCAAATCCACTCGTATAAAAATCTCTCACTTTTGTTCTTCAACATGACGATTTCCTAAAGTGAGACAGCATAAAACTGTTTCCAAGAACACATCTTGCAAAACTACAAGGGTTCCATGGTGAAAATATAATTATGTTATGGATATGTTCAGCTAGTTCAACCAAAGGATGTTAAATGCCTCCATGGTGAAAAATAATCCTAAATGTTTCAATTAATGACAGAAATTTTAGGCATCTATGAAACACTTTCACACCACTACTTCAACGCTACAAGGCGCACTTTTAACGCATGATTGAGTAAGTAGCATTCTTCAGAATAAGGACTAACCATGCACATGAGTATCGAAGGACACTTCGGGTAAGGTGAAATCACTTGAGATGTTTTGGAATGAGGGCAAAACTAGTGAATAGTTAAGGATAGACTAATTTGACATGGAAATGGCAGTGAAGGATATATCACAGTTGCTAAATGAACAGAGAAAATGGACCATCATTGAGCTGAATGGAAAATACAGAGTATGTGAATGCAGTATAACTCATGGTATATCCTTACAGATCATTGTAAGTCGAAGTATGCATTAGAATGCTTCTTAGCAAATAATTGAAGAGGGTAGATAGCAAAATAATTATAATACACTTGCAGGTACCATTAGTCCTTACCAGAGATGGCACAGTCCAAATAGGTAGCAAATATTGAAAGAGAAGCAAGGCCAATTGACTCCTCTCTCTATGTTGAACATTGTCACATTCCCAACACAATCAGTGCTTTCATATGTCATGTAGATGTAGCTCCGTTTGAGCTCTGGGACATCGCTGGTTGAGACTGACATGGCATACTGACTGTCCAAGAACAAAGATTGATCCCCCCAAATCCTTCGTCTCAACTCAACAAGAACATATCTCAGGTTCAAACCTCAAATTACT
The DNA here is from genome assembly GCA_038442645.1 of Agave tequilana. Lineage (NCBI taxonomy): Eukaryota > Viridiplantae > Streptophyta > Magnoliopsida > Asparagales > Asparagaceae > Agave > Agave tequilana. Next base: position 92,991 of record JAVJIF010025132.1, on the reverse strand, counting down.
CGAGTAGTGATTAAAGCCATTGCCACTGGAACTCTTCATGAATAGTGATGCCTCTGGATATGGTTCTGAGAGGCGAAAAGCATGCAGTAGGCCATCGTTGGTGAGCACAAAGAACTTATCGGTGTCATGGACGATGACCTCGATGTAGCTGCCCTTAGGAAGAATGTACAGTGGGGTCCATGCTGTGTTCCCTGGCCCTAGAGTATGCCAGTGACTGCCAGGAATCACAGATGGACAGCCACAGAACTGTCCAAGCCAGCCGGGCTTTTTGATAGGACAACTTTGTTGATATGCTTGAAGGAGCAATCCTCGAAATCATGGAGAGTAGAAAGGAAGGGAGATCGATTTGAGCTCCAGTGCGGGGATTGACAAGGCAGACATCGAGACTTTCGTGTAGGATCACAAGCCATCCATCCTTTATCCAACGAAACAATACCTGTTATGGATCTTGGGAAGTGGGAAGACGGTAATATGTGTTTTCCAAGGGACTCAGGAAGGAGAGCTTGCAGTTATTGTCTTCAATGCACATCAGAATCAGCCATAGGAAATGGGTAGCTGAGGGAAGGATATCTTTCAGAGCCAAGGCCCATGAGGAGCAGTCTGCGCGAAGTCAGTCGTGCATAGTCAGAGATCATTAGACGTTGAGCGATCAAGTAGAGGATGTCAGAAGGAAGTCAGGACCAGTAGCGCTCGTTGGTGGCCATATTTTTAGAATCCCACCACTTCCCCCTTTCAATTCCTTCTCCCCAGGATTTGCAACAACTCCAGACTCAAGCAGAACAGTAAACGGTCCTCGTTTTAATTTCTGGAACAAGATTAACAAGACAAACTCTAGTACAACACTAATGAGCATGTAATCACTCCTAGTCTTAGGGACCACAAAACTTATCCTCAATCAACAAGAAAAAATAACACTTCTTCCTTTAATACATCCATTTTCCTAACCCGTAATCTTTCTGCAGATGCAGGTTGCCGTATGGGAAACATTCTAGATATTTGGAAGTATTTCTTAGCATTTGTAATTTCATCCCTCTTCTTTCATTCTTACAGTGTACATCAAAGTAAGCAAAGTAAATGTGTAATATATCAACATCTTAAGGATCACCTTGTAGAAGCAACAAAATAAATACAGCTAAGCTATAGAATATATCATGCTCCTTTCATGTGTGGAGTCTCCTCCATAGCTAAGTCTTCTCTCCACAAGAATCTGTCAAAACACTGCCTTGAGTTTCTAATGATATTGAGTCAACAATGAATCTCCATCAACCCAAATTGGCTTGTTTAAGAACTCTTTGTCAGCAATTTTTTTTTAATTCCCTACAGTAGAGCTCGTGCATCTACTTCAGGAATTGATGCATCAGACAGAAAAACTACCACAGTCAACAGAATTCTCTACCCACAATAATCCTGGAAACACATGCTGCACCAGCGGAGTTCTTCATAACCGCCCTTCAGAATCAATCAAATTTAATTCTGTCAATATCGATCTTTCAGGTATCATAAGATGCAAAAATCAATATCCTCACCTTTCCGAAAAATGAACCATCTCTCTAGTAGTATAAGAGATATGAAGAGCTATCCTTTCAGTGATTCTTTCCTTGTAGGCGCACATTTGACTTCAGTTTGAAGTCATAATTTCCAATCCCCAGCCACTGCAATTCAATTGCCGACTAATTAATATTCCTGGCAGCAAAGAAAATTGATTGATACTCTTACTGTTCCAAAACAGTTTATCAAATAGACCTACTATTGACTTAGAATTTTACAATTTTGATTCACCATTTCTATTGGGAAAACTTAGAAAATTTCAATAGAAAAAATACTTCTCAAAATCTTAGGGACCAATAATATCCTCCCTTAACCACTGGTGTAGATTAGGATTAGTCAATGTCATAGTTAGATCTGTATAGATTGGAATCTCTGCAATCAAGGGATCATAAAGTAATTAGATAGAAATTACCACTATCTATTGACCTTCTTAAAACTTTTCAAAGTAAAGCATCTCTATGGTGCATCATCTCACAACACAAAAGAGGTCCCACTGAGTACATTAGTCAACCACAATAAACCTGCACCACATTTATACATCATTACTGACAAATGCAGTAGCTACGCGGAAATTTTGCTTTAGACATTAAAGCTTCACGAGAATTCCTCAATAATGCAACCTAGGCCCACCTTTGATATATTCCTTCTCATAGGAAGGAAGTAATGAAAACATTGGTCTGACTTTAATACTCACTTAGGTATCCATTATGATGCAAGTAAACAGAACGGGTCAACTGAAGGATTACCGTCAATGTTATTTTATTAGAAAATGATAAGCTTGAGGCCTTCCAAGATACTTCCTTTGTCAGTCCCTCCAATAAAAATCAAAACATCTAATAGGCAATACTTCATACTAACCAAAGAGCCAAGTATTCAAATATCATAGTCCGATATCCGATATACTAAGACCTCTTAAAATCCCTCTCCGGTTACTCCTTAAACTTGTTTACAGAAAGAATACCAGAATTCTCTAACAATTAACATTAAAATAATCTTGAACAAGCATGGTTAAACAAGAAACCAACATTTACATGCCAAATCGCCAATACATGGGTTATGTGTGTCTTGAATTCATTGACCCAGATCTAGTTTATGACCTGACCCGAATCATGAGCCATTGGCAAATTGTTGAGGAGAAAATTGTAGAGGCCTGTGGTAGAACGGAGGTTTTACTTTTTTTCATGTGTATATGCATATGTGTACTTGATGGGGACATCAGTGTCATGAGAATTCGAATTGAGTATGTATCTTTTTTTTTAGTCTAGTGTGCTTTTTCTTTTATTTTATTTAGTCTCTTATTTTTATGTTTAGTCCCACATCGGTTATGTGGTGAAAAATCAAGAGTTGTATGCTTATTTAAAGGCTCCATTGTTTTCAATAAAATAGATTAAAATTTTGAAAAAAATTGTTTTGAAATTTTTTTCCTTAAGGGGTGTGCTGCTCATGACAAGGTAAGAAACCTACCTGTGAAGCTAAGATCAAGTGTGCAGTATAAAGGAGCGTGCGGCGTAAAGTGGTATGAGATCTGGGAATGTGAAAGGTCTTTTCATTAATTCATTAGGTATTTTTTAATTATTTCTTTCATCTCTCATTTTTTTTTCAAAATCTGTAGAACTCCCTTATTTCATTTCACATTAATTTGATATCAGAGCATAGTTAAAAAAAATAATGAGTGATAAAAATTAAATTATAATTTAAGTTTCTTGTAAAAAGATTCCCGGTGTGAAATCGGTACAATTTTGTTTGAACTAATGTTGAAATGAATTGGTAATCCCAATGAGTAGCCGGTGCAATTTGTTACTTCATTCATTTTTTTCATCTCTTTCGTTAAATTTCAAAAAAAAATTCAAATCTTAACCTCTTTTATCTCCTCCCATTTATCAAAATCTTAACCAACAACTTTCTCAACAGCCAAAGATCTTTACAATCCTTCCACAACAATCTCCTCAACAGCTAAAAATCACAACTACTTCCTTAACAATTAAAGATCTTAACAACCTCTCCAGTAATATCTCTAACAACTACATATGTAACATCTCCAGTAAGATCAATAACAATAGCTTCAAATTCAGATTTAGTATCGAGTCACTACCACCTCACGTATACTCGACGGGGTCGAGTTCTTCCCACCCGGCGAGAATAATGGGGACATCAATGTCATGAGAATTCAAATCGAGTCTATATTTTTTTTTAGTCTAGTGTGTTTTTTTTATTTTATTTAGTTTTTTTTTTCATGTTTAGTTCCACATCGATTATGTGGTAAAAAGTCAAGAGTTGTATGCCTATTTAAAGGCTTCATTGCTTTCAATAAAAATAAACTAAAATTTTGAGAAAATTGTTTATTTCTTTGAGGGGTGTGCCGCCCATGGCAGGTTGTGAAACCCTAGTATGAAGCTAAGATTAAGCGTGCAACGTGAAGCGACGTGAAGTTAAAATCAAGGAGCGTGCGGCGTGAGATCCGAGAAGGTGAAAGACCTTTTCATTTATCCATTAGGTAATCTTTAGTTATTTCTTTCATCTCTCATCTTTTTTCAAAACTGTAGAACCCCCTTCGTTTTACATCAATACATGCATGTGTGTTGCCTCCAACCTAGGCTTAGATGAGAGAAAGTAAAGGTTGTCATCTCTAGTGAGATTGAGATGTATTTGGGATTTTCATTTGAATGTTTCATCTAAAGTTTGCAACACAATTTGGTATAGTGGTTCTCTGCTCCTTTCTCACCCATGGACGTTGGACAAAAGGCTGAACCACATAATCTTCGTGTCTCCTTCCATCTCTCAATTTTATATGATTTATGCTTGCTCAATGTGTGATTTCTGGGGTTTTATTCGTATAGTGTGATCCACATACATTAACATAGGCAGCATTCTACCCATTATGATTGTCATCCCACTAATACATCCACTTCTTTGTGCATCCTTTGCCCTTTTAATCAAGACTTTAAAACCAAGTATAATAATTGTGGGATTAACCACTCACCTTGTCTCAAATCTAACAACAAAACCTCGAGATCTATTCAATAAGTTAGAAGATTTTCATTATACTTCCCTTGAATTTGTGATTACAAGGGTATTGGGTTTTTAGAGCTCGATTGACTTTCTACCAAGTTATGCTTAGCTCTAATCTAATTTCCAGGCTTCTACTTGGGCCTCATTTGGTCCTCATATATCGCATGTTGCATAGCCTATGAGAGTCATGTCAATTGCTTATTTTGAAGAATGGTGAATCAAAGTTCTTTGGGGTTGACCTCTGTGATCTCGATCTCTAGCAGAGAAGAGACTGATGGTGGAGGATGTCGCATTTGGCCTTTGCCGCCCTTCAAGCTTCCTGTGCTTGGCTCTAAAGCTATCGTTCTAGGAGACATGGTGATCGATTTGTTGTACACGCAATATAACACCGAATGCGCAAATTTCAGAAAGGTAGTGTCCGAAAGTAGAAATATAGATTTAAAAGGTTATAGTATCAACTGACAGAATGCAAGTTATTGCACACAATCTACAATAAGTGCTCAACAGATTGAAATTAGTGCACATATTCTCGCATAATTAGTGCATGTAAATTGATGCAAACAAGTTGATTCCATTAGTACACCAAAAGCACAAATACAAATGCTGATACTGCTATAATAGTGCACTAGAGTGTAAACTTTGTGAGAAGCAAATGTCAAGCAGGCATTTAGTCAAACACCTTATGTGCAATGAAGTCATAATGCACGCAAACAAGCACGGTTCTTCTCATTAAACGAATGCGTTTACTTGTGTAACACAACAGAGCAAATACCTCGCAAACAAGTGAACCCAAAATATAAACCCAGGTAAAGATTCTTCAACATTCCATGTGGTCTAAACTTTCATGCATGAAACACTGGACACAGGAAAAAAGAGACATGAGAACTTGAAAATGCATGGAGCTTACTCTGAATCACGAACTTTAGACTAAGTTTTCACAGGAGCGAGTGAGTGTGACAGGTGCATCCCCCTCGTGTACGCGCTCCGTCGTTTTCTGCTCCTTGGCTCGCAATCTCAATCGAAACTGTGATAATTCTCTCAATGGCGCGTGCTCGATCAGTCCCCCGACCAAGTCTCGCCACAGAGCAAACCCATACGCATAGCTTTCTCGCGTGGTGCACGGGCTCTGCGAAGAAAGTTTCAGCGTGATCACTGCACTTTTGGCACTTTGCTCGCCTCTCTAAGCGCCGCAAGCAGTGGCTATAATTCAATTTTATTTGCAGATTCTTCTGTGCTCTTTTTCCTTGACCTTTTGTTTAATTTATAATTATTAATATCGCTTTTTTTTTAATTGGTGGGAGACTCTTCCGCTGACTTAACAGCGGCCAAATTTATTATTAATCCGTTTGAGGATTTTGCACATTAGTCTGTATATTTCTTTAGGCTGTGTTGCCGAAGTGCAGTTAGTAATTAATATTTGAGATTATGACAGAAGAGTTCTCTATTAATTAGTTAAATAAAAGAATTTTTTTTAATCTAAATATCAATTTGGTCCCTACTTTTTTCTCCAATACCATGGAGATCATTGGTGGTGAATAAAATAAAAATATTTATAATTGTTCTAAACATATTAATTTAATTTCTTCTTTTTTTTCCTTATTCTTTCTTTGTTTAAAGAAAGAGTTCAAAATAGATCTCCCTGCTTTCTTTCTTTTTGGTTGTGAATAAAGACAGGATATCAACTCTGGACAAAAAATTGACCTATCGTCAGCACGGGCGCCACGCTGGGGAAGCGAAACGCCCCGCCACTGATTAGGGTTGGCTATCAGGGCGGGTCGACCTGCTTTGACCCGCCCCGAGTCATATTGTGTGACTCGTATGAGTCACTATGCATGAAGACGGCTTAACCCGTATTCGACCCGTATTAGATACAGGTCAATACTATGGGACGGGTGTCACGGGATGAATCAAGTCGAGGAATTTTCTCAACCCCCACTTATTTTTTTTAAAACCTCCATTTTATTCATGTTGTGAGAAGGAAAAATTATAGTGTGACTCATAATTGATTTTTTAAAAATTTTGTATAACCCGAAACGTCTCTTTTGTCAACATAAAATAATGTTCTAAATAGTTTTTCTCATTATTTCATATATTTTTTAAATTTTCTTTATAACTTTAAATTTTAAAAAAATTCTATATTTTTCTAAGTTTTAATAATTAATGAGAAATTCGGTCTTCGCGAATCTAGATCCGATTGTTTCCCATAAAATCAATTCATCTCGTTTAAACCGTTTAACTTGTCTCATAACAGATTCGTCTAATAAACGGGATGAATTAACCCGATTTATCTCATTAGCCATCTCCGTTATTCACGTACGGCGACGTGACATTGACTTGTGAGATATCAGTTTTTTTTTAAAAAAAATAGAGAGATCGATTTTTTTAAATTATTTTAGAAAAAATGCGCTAGTTTAAAATACTCAAAATTTGGTGAAATCACCCCATTTATAAATCCTTTCAACTTTGAATTACAGAGCTCAAATCCCCAGAGTCCTCTGTCTCCCCTGCGCCCCGTAAACGACCCGCGCATGAAAATGGACCGATCTCATCCGGCCAGCGTGGTAGCGATCGAGTGCGTCGCCGGCGGCAGCTCCAACGCCTCGGAGTGGGGCGGCGACACGCTCCAGACCGGCGACGTCCTCGAGGAGATCCGGATCGGGTCGTCCCCGGCGGTCCGGTCGCCGTTCAAGGGAGGCCGGAGCGGGGTCCAGAAGATCCTCCACTCGTCGTTCAAGCGCGGCGACACGTCGATCCGGGTCTCGGTCCGGCGGTGGCGGGGACCGGGCGAGGCGGAGTTCATCGACCTCCAGGCCTGCATCGTGCCGCACGAGTCGGCGGGGAGGAAGCAGTACGTTCTGAGGTCGATCCACGATCCCAATTACGCCGTCGGCCTCGTCGACAAGATGGAGAGCGAGTGCATCGCCTTGCAAGGTGAGAATTTTATTTTTTTTATTTTTTTATTTTTTTTATTTTTTTTGTTCTTTTACGCAAGAGCTCAACTTTTTCTGTTAATTTATCAACTCTATTTCTGTTGTGCATATTTATTCCTTCAATAGCACTGGCGCCAGTATAGTTTGAGGGAATGGATGCATTAAATATTTTTTAAAATTTGCAACAAGAATTTATATTTTCCTGAATCTGTAATTTTGTTCTTGGGGAGTTTTGTTTACAGGTGGAAGGAAATTTGGCATTAGTACATAATAGTCCATTACTTTTTCAGATTTCCACAATTAGGCCGATCAGGAAACACGTGGACTCTTTTGCAAATGTCCTTTTCCTTCGGAGCTGTCTGTCACACGGCAATCTAGACCCAGATTCTTTTGTGACGACCGATTGTCATTCCTTAGTTTGAGAGGGCCCACCTGACTGTTTGTGAGAAAGCTGGTGGTTAAAACTATGTGCATAATATATTTGTTTTGTTTTTAGATTGTGAAGTCCATTCGAAAATTGGAACGGATTTTCCAATAGAATGAGAGCGTTTGAGTAATGTGGGCGGCCATTGACATAGGTAATATTGTTGACTTTAAATCAGATTATCGAGGGAGAAAGTGGGTGATTGAGTTATTTCTGTCGCACTCACAAAATTCTGAATTATTGACAAACTTCTTTGCAATTTCGTGTTCATATTGACCGTAATTGTTTTCTAATAGAAGGCATCATTGAATATTGAATGAATGCTGCCTGTTATTATTATTTACTCAACTGTTCTGTTTTCAATTATTTTCAATTAGTTACCAACGAAGATGCAATTGAATATGGGGTGAGTCCTGAATAGCTCAAACTATTCTAACAACCCAATGATTTTGGAAGTGATGCAACTTCCTATGAGATTATAGGCTGATTTCTAGAGCACTCGAAGTAGAGGGATGTAACGTGCAAACCTGTTTAGCATGTGAGAAAACCCAATATTGTGTGCGCATATGACTGAAATTATATCAAAGTTTCAAAGTTCAAGATTTCGGTCACATTGGAACTATAATGACAAAGCTTATGAGAGTAAAGTGAAGATTCAAATCTGGAAGACACCTTCAACCTAAGCATGGTATGATTGCCCAAATCTTTTACTTTAATTTATAATTATTTTTTTATTCACATGGGGAATGTTGGTTCGTATATGTGTGAATCAAAATTTTGTTTTGTGTTTCTTGGTTTCAAGTCGCATGGCCTAAAGAGTGCTCCCAATTTTAATCCCTCATGGAATAGGCAAATATCCTTCCAAGTGTTTCTGTACCATTTTGTGACGATTTGAGATCAATTGTGAGGGGTTCACGTGCACGTAGTGCAATCTAGCTGAATGGGAAATTTGGGGCTCGAGCCAGAAAACTTTTTATTCAGTCGTAACTCACTTGTATCAGGCACACGGGTGCAGATCCATGCAAAACGTATCAAGTAGTGAAGGATTCAGTTGCGACGCACGCGGACAGTATGCAGCCTCACGGGCTAGCTAGTGAACTCCTTCGGTTTTTCACCTTGTTTCTTTTATTTGTTTTAATTATCTCCATATATTATATTTTTTTGAATATTTCAGATATTTCTTTTTCCAAACTCTAGAAGATTCTGTAGGGGACACACGATAGAGGGCACAAATTGCACATGATCATGCAACCGTTCTTAATGTGTCACAGATATTGCTGCAGTCTCGAAATCGTGTGCATTCCTGAGATCGTGCAACTCTAGCGTGTGAGAGAGACACGGAGGAATTTGGTTGCTCTAGATTCTATATAAAAAGGACGTCTCGTGTCTTCCTGAAACACACAAAAATACAACTCTCCCTTCTCCCCTTTGAAATATCTTCTGCAAGGTTCTCCTCACGAGTTTTTTCTTCCTTGGGCAAGGCTCTCTCGCTGCTATTGGTCAAAGGCTTGAGCATACAACGCCATCGCAATGGAGATTCATCGATTGTTGTATTCGGGTGTAGGCTGCCAAAGTCCTTGCACAATGGGCCCCCCAGAAATCTATCATAAGGACAACATGCTCATCGTGCCTCAGTCGATAAGTCCTATTCTCCTGTTTCTGCTGATTTCCTTTAACTTTGTTTCCCTAGTTGTCATATTACAGTCCAACAAACCTATGTTATTCATATGCAGTTTGAGCCTTTGCAATGGTTGTCATATAATTCAAGATTTTTTCCAAAAAAATTACGAGTTATTCGTGAACCACAAAGAAATAAATTAGTGTGCGATCTATTTGGTTGACCTAATACAACATAATTCGCAAATTAAATGTGAATTATCCATAAAGTTGCAAATTTATCACTCTTTTCATTATTTTTTGCTAAAAATTTAAATGAAATCCACCAATTGGAATCGAACTGGGGTTTTTCTCACTAAAGACAGACCATCTCAACCAGTGAGGCAAGCTGGGTTTGTTGTTTTCCCATCCTGCATGTATTATAAATGAAAAGATTTTATGCACAACTACATCTCCACCTAATGCCATGCCAGTCTTTTGCCGAACAATTTTTGAATATGTTAAATATAATAGAGTATATAATATTATAAAAATAGTATTTGGAGTATTTAGGTTTCTAGTGGTATTTGGATTCCTAACTAGAATATAATTTTGTCTTGTATGGTCTATATAAGGAGACCTGGGGTTTGTTTGTTTTCGCCGCAAAACGCCGCAAGTCGTAAGTCGTAAAACTTCTTTTCTATTTTTCGCTGTTTGTTTCGTTGAAAAACAACTTGCAAAATGCAACGCTCATTTTCCCACTTGCAGCTGCTACAGTTAATTTTGTGATCATGTAAATCTCACTTTTATACCCGCATTTTTTCACTTGCAGTTGTTATAGTTAATTTTGTGTCATATAAATCTCACTGTAGTACACTTGCAGCCTAAAGCAGTTACTTGATAATCATATATAATTTAATATTATTAAAATTTAATATTTTTAAAAGTGTTTAATTTTTTATTTAATTATTTAATTATTTTATATTTTTAATCTTTAGTTTTTTTATTTTTAATATTGTTTTAATATTTAATATTTTAATATTTTTATTTAATATTTTATTATTTTATTAATACTTATACGAACTTTTTTAATATTTTATTTAGAGTTAATATTTTATTAATATAACAATATTTTGCTTTAATATAAAATTACTATATTTGATTTATTTTTTTTTTAATAAATAATTAATTTATTATATATAATACTTTATTATTATATTAATATTTTATTATGTTAATATTGTAATAATAATTCATTATAATAATATTATAATAATAATTTATTATTAAAATTATAATTATATTTTACTTTGTTAATTTTTGATTTTTATAATATTACAATAATATTATAATAAAATTAAATATTATAATATTTTTAAGTATTTTATAATAATATAATATTATAACTATATTTTATTAATTTTTTTGATTTTTAATATTTATGTTTTATTAGTATTCTTAAAATTTTATTAATGTTCTTTAGATTTTCTTAAAATTTTATAAATATTTATTTAGTTAATATTTTAGTAATATTTTACTAATTATACGAATATTTTATTAATAATATTGTTATAAATAAAATATTAAGATTATTAATTTTTGATAAAATTTAATTTACAATAGTAAATTTAATTTAATAGTCTTATAATATTTAAATCACTGCTACAGTTAATTTTGTGGTCAACTTTTCCACTTACACTTTTACATTTCCAATCAAATATCGTAGAACACAATATACTTTCCTGTTTACACTTTTACTTTACCAACCAACACTGTAAAACACAATATATTTTCTTATTTACACTTTCACTTTACCAACAAAAAACCGTAAACACAATATATTTTCTCTGCTACAGTTCATTTTTCCCATTCTCATTTTACGACTTACGATTTGCGGCGTTTTGCGGCAAAACAAACAGGCCCTTGGTCTCATTTATTTATGTAACTTACATTTTGTAATACATCAATAAAGATGTATTTCGTCAGAGTCAATAGAGATTTACCTTTGTAGATCTAACATGGTATCTGAGCATCATGTTTAAGAAATTTCTTCCTCCGATTTTGCGGTTCGAATCTTCTTTGCAATTCAAATCTCTTTGCAATCTTTGTCCTTGTCTTTTAGTTCTTATAGTTTTATTTTGTTCTTCAACAATTTGTGTTTTTTCAGCATTTCATCTCCTATTCTGTTCAGTCTGGAATTCTAAAATTCTGTTAGTCTGGAAAATTTGCCAAGCTGACGACTGAAACTGTTTTGGCCATAGATCGGTGAATTGGCGTTCGATTTTAGTTGAAGTTGATTCCAAGATTTTGGGGGCGTTTTAAACGCAATATTGGAAGTAGATTTGGCTAATTAGTATTTAGAGTAGATTTTGTACAAATTGATGTAGGAATCGATGATTTAAGGCCCGATTTCAGCACTCTTCATGTGAAATTTCATTTGGTATTTTGGTTTGTTAGATCTTTTGTTTGGAGATTTGTCTGCAATATCTAGTCACACAATGGAAGAGTAGATCCGTCGGTGAATTCGTTAGGAAGATTTAATTTTGTTTCAATTTTGGACTGTTTTTTGGTTTGGACAGCTTCAGTTAGTTCAGTTTTGGTTTAATTTTCTTTGGTTTGGTTCATCTCTCGGTTTGGTTCAGATTTATTTTGGTTTTGATTTTAATTTGGAAAACTTCTCGTTTGGTTTGTTTTGAATTTTGCAATTTGGTAATTTGTCTTCAGAAATTCGTCTTGGTTCAGTTTGGGTTTCTTCAGGCCTGTTTGACTCTTGCTCTTGCAACTTCTGTAGATGAGAGAAAGATATGTTTGGACTTTTGAAAGCTTTGGATTTGGTTTTGGTGTTTTGGGAATTCGTTCTCAGCAATTTGGTAACTCATATTGGGTATTTTGGTAATTCGACAATTCGTTTTCGGCAACTCGGCTACTCGACAACTTGTACTGGATAATCATTCAGCATCAACATTTCAACAACTTCAACAGATTTCGTACTTGTTTTTTTTTAGTTTTTGTTGGGCAAACTCTCAGTGTCATACCATCGTGATTTTGTGGGGGAATGTTAGATAACAGAGTATATTATATTATAGAAACAATATTTGGAGTATTTAGAGTGTTTGTAGTATTTGGATTTATAGTTAGAATAGGATTCGGTGTTGTATGGTCTATCTAAGGAGACTCGATCTCATAATTTATATAACTTGTATTTTGTAGTTTTCTTGAACATCAACAAAGATGTAGTTCTTCAGAGTCAATGGAGATTTACCTTTGTAAATGTAGCAGAATGATCCAATATATACCCGAATTCCAACATTGGAAGCTCGCTGATTTATTCTCAAATGCCGACTTGTGACTTTGCTTGCAATCATGGAACAACTTCTAGATTTCCTCTGGATGGAAGAAAAAAGAAGGGGAAGATAGTGGGTTTGCTCTGTGAATTACATTAAACTATAAGGAACAAATTAAGCCAAAAAGTGAAATATAACAAATAAATTCCTTACAGTGAACCCTCAATATATCATGGGCTATCGTGGGGGTTGGGGGGTGATTAATACAATTCACCATAATCTTTATTCCATTAAAGATATGTGGATGAGAAATCTTATGATGTGAACATACCCTACCAATTCATCATGTGAGTTCATCAAACATAGTTCTGCAACCACTCGATACATGGGTGAAATATTTACTGATTGACCCACGGGCCTCAGTACTAGAAATGTTGATGGGATGTGTTCATGTGATATAGGCCCTTGTATGACTGTGACAAGGTGCAGATTAGCTATTTCAGAGGCAAGTGATGTAGTAGTCTCTAAGGATTAGGCATTTTGTCTTTTGCCGTAATTGATTTCAAATAAACTATTTTTGCAGAAAATGTTCTCTCATTCAGTTAAGTCATAAAACAGATAGGACACACATCAACCCATGTCTTTCTTGCATGCCATTGAATTTTTTGAGGCAATGAACAGGAAAAGAAGAACAAAATTCGTTTCATTTTCATGTCTACTACTTTCTCTCCACTTTCTATTAACAATACTACCCCTGAGCTTACTTTTGTTTTGAAAGGTAGCTATCAACAAAATGGATGGATGTTGACAAATGTGGCTAGTGAAACCAACGGCTATTAGATACAGACAATATGTGGCTGGTGTAAATTATGATTTAGTATAAACACCATAGTATGTTATCGTAAGTCAGCTAGACAGAGCAATTGCTTGGGAATTTCTATTTAGATCAATCAGTTGACCAGTTGATCGTTGCCGACTTTCTAGTACATTATTTGTCATCAGTTTTCTTACATTAGATACAATGTGAAAAATGGATACTCCAACTTCTGTTGATATTTTTCATCAATTTACAGTTACTAATACTTCAATCTGTTGTATAAAGGACATGGAGCTCAAGGGTTGTCCGTGCATTGAGCAAAGCTCAACTCCAGGATGGTTATGTGTCTTATCCTTGGGAAAAGAAGATGAGGGAATCACTTCCTATACCAAACTCAAGCAGCTTCCTCTCATGCTTATCCTTCCCAAGGCATCTGATCCTGCTGCCAATAGCTACAACTCTCTCGAGGACACCTTGGCCCGGGCAAACTCTTGGCTCATCTCCTCTCAGGCCTCTGGGGTTCCTGTTGTGTTCATGATTGTTCAGACTGAGGCACTTCTAACCAAGGTACATCTTTAGAGCACTAAACTCAACTAATGGAATTCATTTAGGAGATTGATCTTTCTTTTGAGATAAGGACAGCCCCAAAAGCCAGTTACTGAAGTGAGCCCGAATATCTTGCCACTGCAAGAGGTTTTGCTATTGCACTGCGGAAGCACACTTGTTTAGTACTGAGTCATGTGTGAGTGAATAGTTTCACATAGGATAATTGAGTAAAAAGTGAATCACATAAATAGAATGTTGGGCCTCTACCTATCGGCCTAAGATTTTGGGTCAGATAAGGTCTCAAACTATTTTTGTGTATTTACGTGTTTGTTTCCCCAACGGGCCAGTTTGTCATAACATTTAGGATATTTATCTGTTGTCAAGCTTGCTAAAAGGCTTCAATGGAGGAAATTCATCTGTTTTTCCAGGTATTGAGTCCATCTCAGAGCGTTCTGCAGATGCATGGTTTGAAATTTCTCTTTAACTTGCTGAAGAAATAAAAGACCTGATGGCAAGTATCATATTGCTTGACGACGAAATATCCCCTTGAGGGGAGTCGATAGAGGGGTTCCCTGAGAGTCTGAGACTGGAGATTCTCTGGTTTGAGTTTCAGGAAAAATCTAAAGTTTACAAAGGGGTGGCCAGCATGCAAAGCTTATATCAAGATTCGTTAACTGATTTAATTACTTAAAGAACACAGTTTGATGAAACACAAACTTTAGTGAGTAAGATGAAAACCACACACTACATGCAGTGGTAGACAGATAAATCTGTACAAGAAACTGTAAGCTTGATGGAACCTATCATAAGCTGTTGCATGATTAAAATAAATAACTAAAAAAGCACTCTACTTATTAAGCTCAGGTGAAATGTCTGTCCTTTAACTGATGAATTTAATACGGTAGGCAAAGTTATATATTTGGTCCAGTGGCATGAGTTAAAATTAGGGGAACTTTTGTGAGAGGAAACGTGGGCCATATGTATAGTTGGGTATTAGTCGTAGGTTGCATATTAGACAAAGTAGGTGTGATTTAGGTTTAAATTTATGAAAACATACTCTAGAAAACTAGTGAGCACCATATTTATTCTTTTGTAATGCTTGTAATGTCCATGTTATATGTGAAACAGATATCTGGAGAAACAGCTTCCTCAACTGTGTACACGGGGTCCCTGTCTGACCTTTCAAACCTTGCAAATGCAAGCCTTTATGGCTTTGAGGACTACCATGGGGTGGACATAGGAGTGGTGAGGGCAGTACGGCTTTGGTACACTCCGGCTGCAGGAGAATTAGCAATAGAGATTAAACTGCAAGAAGGCGACTCCAAGCTGGGCTTTGCCATCAGTCGTACGGAAGAGGTCCTTTCTACCAACTTTTTGACATTAGTAATATATTGTTTACTGCCCCCCCCCCCCCCCCCCCCCCCCCCCCAACCCCGCCCCCGCCCCCCGCGCATGTTTACCAGTCCAGTAGTCTTTGCATGACTAGCTTCTTCAATTTACACTTCGGTCATGTCCTTTGAAACCTCAAAATGTGTGTATTTGACTCAGGAGTCCATCTGTAGAGGCAGATTGAGCAAAATTGAAAAGACAGCAATATTTCACATGAAAAATAGTAGGACTCACGTTCTTATTTTTTATGATTTAGCACCAAATTTAGGTGTCATTGCCAACCATCAAGGAGATAAATTTCTTTATCTCGATAAATTGTTGGATTTCCTAGCATGACGAATATGACATTTAACTCATTATCAGAATCTCCTTATCATGCTTCTTCACATATAAGGTTGTTGAAGAAACAGAGAACCTGTAGCGGACGATTCCAAGGCCTTTTGTAGGTTGGTTTTGTGGAAAGAGGAGGGATGCCTCCTTTTGTTTCCTTGGGGATATTTTAATTAGACACAAAAACTTGCTATGACTAATCACAAGTATTGACAAAAACCTTGGTCAGAAGTAAAAATAAATAAAATAATAATGACTATAAAACAAAACAAGGGTTGTAGTGAAATTCATGCATAAACATTATTTTCTCGATCCACCTTAGCCTTGAGTCGACTGCAATGTCCAAAATAAGTTCATACAATAAATTGTCAGATGGTACCTTGCTGACCGTCTTGAACTTCATTTCCCAAAGTTGCTGACTCTCTCTACCTGTGTCATTCTCTATACCAGTGTCAATTAGTTCCTTCTTGTTAGATTTAAAAGGTAAATCTTCATTGACTCTGAATAACTATATTCTTATTGATTATCAAGAGACAAGAGAGAGACAAAACATAGTTACATAAATACATGAGAATATGCCTCTTATATCAATGCAAGAACTAAATCATATTTTAACTATGTCTCCAACTACAACTAGAATTCTGAATACTCTAAATACTATCAATATAATATATCTATTATATCTAACATCCCCCCTCAAACTAATAATGGTACAAATATAAAGAGTTTGCCCTTTTAATTACGGGAAGTTCAAATTGCAGATGTTGCAGGTATGTCGATGCCCGTAATGCTAACTTGCCGAAGCTGATATGTCGATAGCACAATGCTGACTTGCTGATGCTGAACTACTGATTATTGATGTTAATACAAAACACTGAATGTCAAGATAAAAAATATCCAAGACTGAAGATAGAAAAGACCAACATAAATTTCCGAATTACCAAATTTCCCAAGAAGAGCTGCTTAGTTTTCGAAAAACCAAATAGAGTCCAAATAGATCTTCCTCTCATCTACAAAAATTACAAGATAGAAAGCTAACTGAACTGAAGAAAGCCAAAAAAGAAACTAATACTGAATCAAATCTGAATCAAGACGAATTGCCAAAATTCAAAAACAAATCATAAATTGTCCAAACCAAAACTGAAACTGATCTAACCGAAACTCAGAACCAGGTTGTGTTAGACTTGGCCAGACCAACCTGTAGTGAGGTCGATCCCAATCAGAATTTAGGCTCAACCCAAGAAGCTGGCCTATTCCTAATATGCATTAGTGTAGTGGAGCACCCAATGTGGGCCACCGGATCTAGTCAACGGACAAAATCTGTTAAAGGATTATGATACTCTTACAAGGGTTAGACTAGGGCTGGTTTTCTCTATACAAGTAAACATCCCTCTTTTTACATGCAATTGTGTGCAACTATTTGTAACTCTTCATTTTCTTCAAGCCTCTAACAATGATTGTCTAGTTTGCTTGAATCATGAATCATATCGAAGAATTCTCGCGAGATCCACTATAGATCATTCCATTGTCAAGAGAAAGAACACGTTTTCGAGGAGAAATCCTTCACACCAAATAAGTATGCTTTAACTGCGATATCTATACGATTTATGTGTATACATATGTAAATACCTGAAATTATTACATGATATCCGAGCCATTGTAAGGGCTCTTTTCTTTTGAAGATCAATTCTTGCAAAATTATGGTTTAATATATTTTTAGATTATCAATTGATAATATTTATCTTGTGTAGATGATGATTTTCAAAAATCAAATTTTTATGAGAAAAGGTGGAATTTTGAAACCCTAAAAACAAAAAATGGATTGAAGGACCGGGCTCAGCCCTAGCGGTGCCGGCCTATCGGCCGGCGTGCCAAACACGCACTGTCCCAAGTGACGTTATGGATGGCCAAGCGCGCTGGCGCGCAAGGGTGGCACACACAAATGCGTCCTCTTTCACGGCCGAAGGAAACCCTAGCTTTCAGCGAGAGGCAACATTGTCGCCCAACTCCATAGCAGCGCCGCCTTGTGGCAACCACATTGTGGGCGCATACGGTGTGCGCAAGAACAGCAACACCGCCAGCCGCCTGCAGCTGCGTTGCAGGCTCATGCGAGGTGCGCCGCGGTAGCATTGTCACTCGTCGCGGCAGCATCAGCAAGGCCGCTTCGCAACAGCCGCACTGCAGGCATTGTTTTAAATATCGGCCAATACACCGGTATATCGGCCAAGATACCGGTATTTTATTCAAAACGATACGGTAAGTGTAAAATTTACCGGATATCGTTTTGGACCGATATATTGCCACGTGGCCGATATATCGGCCGATATCCGAGATGAAATATCCGATATATTGGCTGATATAGTTACTTATTTGGATTATTATTATTTTTTTGCTTGAGAGATCATTTTATTTTATTCTATATTCATTGTTGTATTTCAATGATGCTTTTATTTGATGTTTGGATAATAACTTATTTCTTTTAATAATGTCTTATATGTATTGACTATTGATATATCTACTGGTATTTAGTACCATATCGCGATATATCACCCGGTATCTGATATCTGGTATATAATTTTGCTGACTGGTATATCGCCGATACCCGATATTTAAAACACTGGCTGCAGGTGTGTGCGGGGTGCGCCAAAGCGATAGCACTACCACCCGCCTGCAGCTGCTGCGTTATGGGTGCGCACGAGGTGCGCCCGCAGCAACACCGTTGCCCGCCACACAACTCCTCGCGGCCTCCGTGTTGCGAGCGTATGTGGGGTACGCCAGAGCGGCAGCACCGCCGCCCTCCTGTTGCCGCATCGCCTCGTGACGGTTGCATGCGGATGACCGCAGGGTATGCTTGAGCAGTAGCACCGCTACTTGCCTATAGTTGCGCTGCCTCAGGGCGTCTGCGTTGCAGTGCGTGCATGTAATACGCCCATCGGCAGCAACGTCGTGCGCCCAGCAACAATGCCACCTCTTGGTGGCTGCACAGTGATAGCGACAACACAACAGGCCTGCGTGTGGCCTTGCACAGCAAGGTTGTAGCCACAGCAACACCACCTTCGGATGGATACACTACGGCCTGTGTGTGGCATGCTTAGTGGCAACGCTGTTGTCAGGCCGTAAAGCACCGTCCATGAAACGACAGCTCTGTGGGCTTCTGTGGGGTGCGCGCTGTTGCTAGCGCCACGACTAACCTTAGCGGGATTGAATCTTGATCGTTACTGAGTTTTCTAGACAGACGGATTTGGAAATAAGCTGAAATCATGCTCGAGTCTATTTTGCCCATTTTTAATGAAAATCATCAAAATCCACACGTTTTTGACATGATACTCTAATAAAATTCGCAAGAAGAGTGGAAGGGGCATTGTAGGGGTAGGGAATTTACAAATTTCCTAAATCACCATGATAATTTCTGTATAATATTAAATTTAGCTCTTTAAAAATTTTGGTCTTGGCGCAGGAGATGATTTTGAGCATTGCGCAAAGTCTCAATCCCGCTACGATCAGATTTCATTACCTTGATTTATTGATTATTGTGAAAAATAACTATGTGTTATTCTGTAAGAATTTCAAATATGATTGCAATTAAAATAGTGAAATTACATTGTGCTTAGGTCAATGGCTGCAAATGATATCATCGCTAACATTTTGAAAGGTGAGAAACTGGATGACGATAACTATGATATATGACACCGTAATATCCAGTACCTATTTAATGCGAATGACATGTCAACGATCTTTGAGGAAAATGACCCTCGTGTTGAGAGCACTTCTGATGAGGAGAAGTAGCAATATTAGGCCTAGAAGAAGATTGACCATAACGCTCGATATATGATGCCAAGCTGCATGAGGAACAATCTTATTGGGGAGTTCGAACACTATGAGTCGGCCAAGGACATGTGAGACACACTCAAAGATAACTTTGGAGTTACCGTTGTCCCCGCGCCTACGTACCTTGATCACTAAGTTCAACAACTATAGGGGCCCGCAGCATTCCATAAAGAAACATCTTCGTGTAATGGCAGCGTTGATTAGGAACCTGAGGGCGGCGGGCCATACCAAGAATGATGAGCAGAGATCCAAGGCATCTTAGCTTCTCTACCATATACCTTTGGATGGAAGGAATCTCTTTGAGCATAACACAGCGCATTCTGAGACTATCAAGAAGTTTGCTGATCTTAGGCCTCATATCGAGCTTGAAGATGAAAGCTTGCTATGGATAAGTCTAAGGAAACAAATAAGGTTGTGGTTCATGTAGAGAGTGCACCTCCGTCCCTACCATGCGTAGATCGGTGACTAAAAAAAGTTCCATCGAAGACGAATTCATATGATGAGACTACAAAGAAGCTGATGAAGACAAGCGCGAGAAGAGTGGGTAAGAAGGAAAAAGCCAAGATGGCTTGTCACAAGTGCGGGGTTTTGGGTCACTTTGTGCGAGAATACCCGCAGGCAAAGAAGAAGGTACTCACTCCTTTCGTTTACACTTTTATTAGCCGGCAATCTTTTGCTGCTTTCGTTGACATTCCTCATTTATGGATGGTAGACTCAGGGTCATTGGACCATAGGGGTGAGAACCGGCCGGCTCGGGCCGGACTCATATAGGCCCGGGTCGGGGTCCGTTTAATTTTCTTGAGCTCAAGCCTGACCCATTTATGTTTCAGACATAGGTTTCTAAGCTCAAACCCGTTTTTAACTGAACGGGCCGGGCTCGGGTCATTATGAGACTCAAATATTTACATAATAAATAAACAATTTAGTACTAATACATGTTTTTTAACTCAATCAAATGAAGATTAAATAAACAAATAAGTAAAAAGGATTAATATTCATATATAATGAATAAATTACTAATTATGTTAAGGATAAAACATGTTTCCTATATAACAAAAATAACTATATTTTTTATGTTCTTGTAAGAATAAAATAGAGATATTAGAATCTAGAAATATAATCACAAAAAAATCACTATCTTATAAAATTTATCTTAATATTATAATAATAATGTAATAATCTAATATATGAGACAAGAATGGTAATATAAGTGTCTACTTGTACAAATCTCTCAAAGATTAAGGTTAAAAATTAATAAGTACACATTTGATTCAGGACCATTGGGCTATACACCTTAAGCCCAAGCCCGACCCAATTAAAAGGCGGCCAAAAAATACAAGCACAAGCTCATTTATAAAATATAAATGCTCAGCCCAAGATCGGCTTAAATCGGGCCAAACTGAATCGGACCCGGGCCGGGCCTAATTCCCAGTCATATCGGACCATGTAGCGTGGAATAGAGACGGGTTCGTGGAGTACCGACGCGTACTAGCTGGGCGTAGGCGACTATTCATGGGGAACAACTCTACTATAGAAGTGATCAGTATTGGTGACTTCAGACTATATTTCAGAGGCAGTTCATCCACGGTTCTCCATGATTTACTACATGTCCTGGGGATTCAACACAACCTCTTTTCCGTGTCGAAGCTATTAGATTTAGGATTATGCATAGATTTTGGTCAAAACAATGTTATTATTACTTTTGATTTTGACAAATAATTAGTTAAGTTTTGTTACAATGGTTTATTTTGTTTAGACTCGAATACTACTAGTGGTTTTGCAAACAAGAGATATTCTTATTCAGCTATTTCTATGTGTGTTGATAATGACTATCATTTGGTATACTAGACTAAGACATATTGGGGATGAGAGAATGACATGGTTGGCTAGAGGGGGACTACTTGGTCCTCTAGCTCATTCACTTTGCCCATCTGCGAAAAATGTCTTGCAGGAAAGTTGACAAGAAAAGCATTTGGAAAAGCCAAACATGCATCAACGCTGCTTGATTTAATCTAATCTGACATCTGTGGATCCTTCAATGTGAAGGCTCGGTATGAATGCTCCTACTATATCACTTTATCGACGATTATTCGTGATATAGACATTTATTTAATCTGCCACAAGTCTGAAGTACTAGCATGCTTTAAGTGTTACTTGGCAGAGGTGAACTCAACAGACGTGTGTAAACACTCAGGACTGATTAGGGCCGGGAATATTTTTCTAATCAGTTCAAGGAACTGTGTGAGAAGAAGGGCATCGTCCGACAGCTAACTACTCCTTATATGCCGCAACAAAATGGTGTGGCGGAATGTCAGAACATGACATTACTGGACATGGCTTGTTCTATGATGGTGCAGGTAAATCTACCAGTTTCATTTTTGAGGGATGTGTCATTGATTACCACCTACATATTAAACTGCGTACCTTCCAAGTTAGTACCTTCTACATCTTATGAGCTATGGATCGGCAATAAGCCCAACTTGGGCCATTTGCGGCCATAGGGCCTAGTGGTATATGTGCATACCACTTCCCACCCAAATGAAAAGTTGGGCCCAAGGAAGAAGTGCATATTCATCCGCTATTTCGAGTTATTTAAAAGAGTATGTGTTCCTCGATGAACGCAAAGATGGAAGTGTGATTGAGATAGAGTCACGAGATGTAAATTTCTTTGAAGAGAAATTCCCTAGAAAAGGAGGCATGAGCCTGGATTCAAACTTATATGAGCTAGTTAAAAGCGCATCAAGTTGTCCAGTTGAGAAAGAGGATTCTGAACCTATGCCTCCTGGGAACAATGGGAGCTGCACCTCTATGGATGATGTCGTGCCACCATCACAGGAATCTCATACACTGCGTTGAAGTAACTGTCACACTATCCCTCGTCGTTGCTTTGAGATAGAGGGGGAAGTGTGCATGGTGGCACCGTGTGACAGTGCAGTCTCCGGTCCTAATGCACGGGAATGGATGCACGACATGAAAGATAAGATGGAGTCCATGTAAACAAACTAGGTCTAGGACTTGGTGAATGTACCTGGTGAATGTACCTGCCGGATGTAAAGCTAGTAGGAACGAATGGGTTTTCAAGATCAAGTGAAAGATGGAACTATTGAGAGATATAAGGCATGTCTCGTGGTGAAAGGTTACACTCAATGAGATGGGGTAGACTACGAGAGCCAAATGGTAAGGTTTGCCTCATTTCGTACGATACTGGCATTGGTCACTCGTATAGACTTGGAACTTGTTCAGATGGACATTAAGACAAGTTTTCTTCACAAAGAACTGGATGAAGTGATCTTTATGGATCAGCAGAGGTCTTTGTAAAAGTCATGAGTGCAAAGTTTGCCGACTCAAGTGGTCTATTTATGAACTGAAGCAATCATCTAAACAATAGTATCTTCAATTTCATCGAGCCATGCTTCAGTTTGTGTTCATGATAGTTGAAGTGAATCATTGCGTCTAGCTTAAGCGATCAAATGAGAAGTTTCTTATGAAGTTGTATGTTAATGACATATTGATGGCTTCTAACTATCTGGAGATGATCGCCGCTACTGAGGCTGGCTGGCATTGAACTTTGATATGAAGGACGTAGGTGATGTGAGTAATGTGCTCCGAGTAAGATCTATAGGAATCAATCTAAGAGGATTCTCGGTCTCTTACAAGAGAACCTTAAAAACGTCTTAGAAAAATTTAAGATGCACAACTCAAAACTCCTATCGACTCCAGTTAAAAAGAACCATCACCTTAACCTTCAAATTGTCCGCAAACCTCTTAGTGGTAGTAGCAGAGGGTGCACATATTGTGCTCTAACGTCATCAGGTGCCTGATGTATGCAATATTGTGTACTCGCCCCAACATATCTTCGTCGTTGGATTATTGAGTCATTTCCGTCGAATCTCGATCCGTATTGGAGTGTCGTCAAGAGGGTACTGAGATATCTGAGATGCACAACTGACTATGTGTTGTGTTATGGCGAGTCAGATTTGCCGCTCCATGGACACAAACATGGGATAAGCGTAAATCGACTTCTGCTTGTACCTTTTTATTCAGAGGAGGGTGATCTCCTGTGTAGCAATAAGCAGTCAGTAGTGGCTTCATCGACAATGGAAGCTGAGTACATCACAGCTTCAGCAGCAGCACAATAAGCCATTTGGTTGAGACGATTTCTTCGGGACCTTGAGGTCATACCGCATGTATCAGATCCAATTACTCTTCACTGTGATAGCATGCAGTGATGGGTCACGGAAAGAATGCAACATACTATGCGAAGAGTAAGCACGTAGATGTAAAGTTCAACTTCATCAGAAACCAATGAGAAGAAGTCACAGTTGAGTACATACTCACAGAGCGCATGATTACTGATCCGTGGACCAAGCCATTAGACTCTACATTGTTTTATAGTCATGTTAAAGCGTGGGTTCTACGTAGATAGTGATGTAGATGTACTATTTTTGATAGTGACATTTTGTGATACTTTATCAAATTTATGTTTTCTGGGCGATACACTGTTTTTGAATGGTTGGTAATCAATAACATAATTTATCTATTTTTGTGCATAAAACTTGTTGAGATATTTGGAATTTGAATGAGCACAGAAATTAGGCATGTCAAACAGGTTAAGATTGACAGTCTCACACGAGCAGTCGTCCTTAATGTTGTATGGGCAGCGAGCTTGGATGAGATGCAAACGATTATGTATATGCTGATCGATATGATCTCAAGACAGTATCATGAACACGCTTGAAGCATCGCCTCGAAACAAGTCGAGATGATATCGCTCTTGGGTATTACACTCAAAAGTCGCTATATAATCAACAGATAAATTTTTTAGATCTATATACATGTTATATAGCCAAACGTGCATCTCTACTGGAAGCGAGGGATAGCTTGCTGAGTGGGAGGTGACAGGACTAAGCACGTGGGCCTGCAAATAGACAGGTTTGTATGGTGTCGTATTTACTTTCGTGCACTCAAAGAGTTGCTTCTTTGTAACACGCAATCATATTGTATGTGCTCGGCGACCATCATTGAGATAGGCGAATAGATCTCTGCTTTGCTACTGTGTGAGCCATATGAACTGTGAAAAACATTTTTGGTCTGTGTATTTCTCACCTTTATCCTTAGAGACATTCGGTTATGATGGGAAAGCTAAAGGCAATGTTGCTACTTTAACACTCTCCCTATAGTCATGATTGATTAGACTAGGCGGGAAGTGACTAGTAAAGAGTTGCTTTTATATGGAATGACATCAATACAAAAGGAAGATCACTTATACATCTTCTGGTAGAAGAATTTCATTTTGATGAAGTGTGGACCTTACCATATTGTTCTGTGGTAGATGGATATTCTTCTTATTTGATTGAGGGATTAGGAATATTCAATCTGAAGAAATGAGATGGGGTAAGTCGTGACCTGAACTTGTTTTTACATAAGGTTAGTAGAGTTGTTCTCGCTCTAGTTTAAAGAGTTTGTAGCTCAGTCGCTCACCGCTTGCAGGTAGCCTTGACGATCGCATGATCTAGCAGTCAGTATGATCATAGGAACGCGAAGTTGGCATATGACTTGAAATGGAGGTGTCCCACTATTGTGCGAGTAGTATGTTAGACTTGGCTGGGCCGCCCATGATGAGGTCGAGCCCGAGCCCAAGAAGGAGCTTGCCTATTTCTAATATGGATTGGTTTAGTGGAATGCCCATTGTGGGCCGCTAGATCGAGTCAACGAACGAGATCTGTTGAGAGATTAGGACATGTTGGCCCAAAGGCCCATCACTCTACTTTTGATGATGATTAACTCATATAGTTATAGTATTAGTGATTGTGATGTTTAAGTCTCCAGGTTTAATCAACATCTTAGTTTGGTGTTTAGCTTCATCAATAGACTCAAAGTCAAGATTTGAGACTTGACTAATGTTGATTCAAAAGCTTAAGCATAAGATCACATCAACACTCAAGGAGTCAAGCTCAAAGAAATCAAGTTTGGATCAAGACAAGATGAAAATAAGATTAAGAAAAGGAAGACTTGAAGTTTTGTAAAAGAGTTTGTAAGTGTTTAGAAGTTTTGTAAAGTTTAAATTTGATTTGATTGCTCAAGCTTACACACACAAAAAGTTCTAATATTGGTTTGATGGTTTTCATTAAATATGAATTTGTGTTTTGGTTTTCAAGAAATTGAGTTTGAAAATATTGATTTGAAAAAGGTTCTATACTTTATATTTAAACTCAAATCTTGTGTTTATATGATTTATATCTCAAAAAATAAGTTTTATAGTTTGGAATATGTGTTGGATTCTATCCACACATATTAGAGCTCAATTTGTACAAAGAAATTTTTAAGTTCTTTATTTTATCAAAAAGTTTGTTTTATGAAAAGAAATTCTCAAAAACAATTTATGTGTATTGATGTTATCCATACACATTAGTGCTTTAAAAAAGTTTCAATAATTTATTTTTGTATTTATACAAGTTTTGGAAAAACTTGATTTTCAATTTAAAGTTTAGTTTTTGAAAAATTATTTTTAAATACTTTTATATTTCAAAAAATATATTTGAAATCTCAAAAGAATTTCACATGTTTGTAATATGTTTTGATTTTTTATCACACATAATTGTGCTCATATGTATTTACAAGAACTAATTTTTTTGGAATTTATAGAGATTTATTTGAATTTTAAATAGTTTATTTTTGAATGTTATAATAGTTTATATTTAAAAATACATTTAAAATCTCAAAAAGAAGTTAACTATTTAAAATATATGTTGATTTTTATTCACAAATAATATTGATTATTTTTGGAATTTTTATAGAATTTAATTTGTATTATAAAAAGGTTTTTTAAATAAATTTTAAATAGATTTTAAAAAAATTTAGAAAGGGGGCATGTTATAGGCCTAGTCGACCGGCCTGGTCGATCAAACCTAACACAGCCTAAAGGATTGTTGGGCTCAGTCAACCGAGTAACAGAGCGCCAATAGGCGATCTGTGGTCAACGGGCCGGTCCACTGCGGGCTTGGCCTGGCCAGCCCAACGGCTGGCCGTTGGGCCAGACAAGGCCAGGCCCCAACGGTCACTTTGATTTTTTTCTTTTTGTTTTGTTATTTATTTGTCATTCACTTTTTGTGGACTTATATATGGGGTTTGGATTTTGTTTTTGGCATGTTTTTGCAAGAGCTTAAAATCTTAAAATCAAGAGAGTTTACACATTGTTCTTGAGAGCTAATATTTTCATCTCTTTGGGAAAGAATTTTTACAAGTTTCAAAAGCCAGAAATCTTTTTTCTCTTAAAGCGTTTTTCAACAAAATTTTAGAGCTTCTATTTCTCATCTTTTAGAGAGTTTTTGAAAGGGTTCTCTTGTTCAATCTTTTAATTTTTTCTCACAAGTTTGTCAAGTGTTTTGTGAGTAGGTTTTTCTTTTCAACTTTCATTCTTCTTAGTTCTCACAACAAACTTGAGCAAATCAATTATATATTTTTATTTTATAAGAATCTTTGTTAGTGTGAGAGTGTTTTGTTTGTTGTTAAGAGCATTGATCACATAGTTTCCTTTCCTTGTATTGAGAGTGATTTGGGTTGCGGCCTCAAAGCGAGCTTGCGGGTTCGTATTTGTAGTTCTTGCGGAACGAGTGAAGGACTTGCGGGCTCGAGAGTTCTTGGGAGAATTTGTAGGTGTTGCGGCACCGAATGATCTTGCAGGATCGAGCTAGTGAAAATTCTTTATTGCGGTGAAGACGGGGACGTAGAGCAAGTTCAAAACTCAAAACAAATCTCATGTGTTTGTGATTGCTCAACATTCTCTCTCAACTCAACTCTTTATTTATATCTTGCATGCTTATTATTGTGATCATCTTTACATGCTAGATATTGTGGTTAATTGCTATGTATATATATACTTGTATCATTCGGAAGGATTCGAGGCCGAATGCAAGATCCACTCTGTTGATGTTAATCTACATTATTTCAAGTAACTAAAAAAATTAAAAATCATGTATTTTTGAATACTTTTTGCCCATCTATCAAGTAGGCGCAAAATGGACGGCCTAAATAGTGAGTTGGTTAGTTTAACATTATAGAATATTTGAAATCTAACAGAAATTGGTGTATGAGGATTTTTAAGTGTTTAGATCATGATGAAATGATCGGATCGAGAATTTTTATGTCTAAAGATGTAGATCTAAGCAATATGTTATTTTTTCGCCTTCCATTTTGCGCTTATTTGATGAATAGTTAAAAGTATTCAAAAATACATGATTTTTTTATTTTTAGTTACTTGAAATAATATAATCAACTTCAACGGAATGGATTTTGCGTTATGGTGTTGTAGGGTTGTATTTGAGTGGGAAGAATTCGGCCGCAAATCCTTCCGAAATGACACAAGTCTATCTCTCTCTGTGTGTGTGTGTATGTTAAAAGTTTTATATTAAAGCTTTCTTACAGCCACAATAATAACTTTGGCCTCAAGTATAGGAATTTGGTATTTTTTTATGAGTATTTTCTATGTTTTGACAATAAAGAAGAGACCTTGAAGATTGAAACGGTAATTTAGATATGATACTAGGTTTTTTTTTCTTTTTTTTAGAGAGAAATATTATTTGTATTACACTAGTGATCAAATTACAAGTTAGACTAAAGACGATTTGGAAAATAAATTGATTTAAACCTAGAAACCAAACTCAATCTCAACTTATTGAGCATTTAATGAGTTGAGCTGGAATCTGGGTCTATATGCTTCTATCTAGTCGACCTCGAGCCTGAGCCTAGCTCTGCTCAAGCTTGTTCATTAATTTTAGTGAGCCTGGGTTTTGTTCAAGATCAGCTCATTTAGGATATCTAATGAGCTTGAACAAGCTTTTTCCCGGCCGAGCCTGGAGCTTCCCGAGCTCTTTGGCAGAGCCCTGGGAATAACATAAGGAGAGCGAAGGGGAGAGGTCACAGGTTCAAAACATGAAGGGTTTCGAAAAGCAGAATTTCCTCCATAGATAGAGGAAGGAATTTTCCACTTTTATTATCAAAATATACATTCATATGGTATCCATGAAGTCTTTGCTATCTGTAAGCAAGGTTCTAAATATCGGATATCGGGATCGTATCGGATGGGGGTTTTTTATATCGGATATATGATGTCGGGGATACGTGCACATATCGGGCACTCATATCGGACACTATATATAATAAAATATTGATAACTAAAAAATGATTTAGTGTCATAGATATCATCTACCTAATAAGAATGATGTAATATGCATACAAAGACAATAAAAAACAATGTACATTTGCATGCAGTCGTGCAATAAATAAGTTATTTCATATCGGGCGATTTATCGGCCGATATTGGGCAATTTATCTGTTTTTTTGCTGCAAACGATATGGCAAACGATTTCCCTATATCATATCGGTAGCAGGTAAAAAAGGAGATATCGGACGATATCTCGGTCGACTCGGACGATATTTAAAACAGGGTCTGTAAGTTGTCCGTAATACTTACAGCAGTTCTGGGAAACAACTACTCTCACAAAAGTTGATTATCAACTATATCTTGTTTGCACACCTTCATAACACTTAATAAAGTGAACACCCCCCCCCCCCCCCCCACAACACACACACACACACACACACACACAACACCATCAATAGGAGCATTGCACCTCTTTTCCTGATCATGTTGTCCTTTTTTCTGATCACAACATTGTTGTGTTTAACCAAATGAATGCCCAAACTTTGATGGATATTTTACTTCTCTATAAATGCTTGAATATGGATGAATATAAATGCTTGAATATGGATGAAAACCATCCCCTATGATTCAGGACATTATAAAAAACACCAGCATGGAAACTCCTGTGCACTGAAGTGAGATCATTCTTCTTTGTGTACAGGGCTTCATCTACATATCTTCTGTAATTGAAGAAGACAATAGCGGAGCAGCTTCAGTACGATCAGGGCTCAGAGCTCTGTACAAAGAAGCAGAAAGGGCATCAAAGCTACTGGTGATCTCAAGGGTATCGAATGAGAAGGTTCTTCCCTGGATGGTATCTTCTTCTGGAGCCATTCGTTGCTTCGACACGGTTTCACTCAGCCATAAGCTCTCACTGCACCGCCATGCGCTGCGGCCCATTCTGATGCACGTGCTCATGTGGGAGCAGCCATCAGCTGCTCTCAGCAGTGGAGTCGAACG
Source organism: Agave tequilana (assembly GCA_038442645.1). Classification (NCBI taxonomy): domain Eukaryota; kingdom Viridiplantae; phylum Streptophyta; class Magnoliopsida; order Asparagales; family Asparagaceae; genus Agave; species Agave tequilana. The sequence goes on along the minus strand of JAVJIF010025132.1, from coordinate 63,128 downwards.
ATTAAGAGATGCACGACGACCTTCCTTCCCTCTGCCGCCTTCTCCACCATCTGAACAACTTCAGAATTTAGTGCTCGATGATGCATCTCAGGCAGCACTTGGTCGGGATACAGCAGGGGATGTCTCCTTCAGATTTCATGATTTCTCATTTCCAAACAGTTGGGTATGAATTTCAGGCTACTTCGCGAGGTTGTCTCTTTGCACATATACAGTTATGGTTCCTTTGAGCAGGCCTCTTGTCTCCATATCTCTCCTCTGGTGAATTAAGGAGATGCTTATAGTAGACTAGTAGTATCTCTGATGCACTAAACATTATAGATGTTCAGCAGTGATGCCTATTCTATACAAAAGTAGAACCATTTCTTGGTGAAGAGTGTGCAGGATGAGTGTTGATGTTTGTGACTGTACAGAGAATAGAATAAAGTTAAGAGAGAGAGATAATTATATTCGGTCGACTAAAGTTGCTTGGTGCCTGGTTGAGTGATGTAAAGAAGAGTATGTGCTATCTTACCCTTTGACATGTTGAAGAATGTAGTCAAGTGTGTCCAAGGAGAATATCAGCATGTATGATCATATGATATTGAGAAGCTTATGGTTCCACATTGTGTGTATCTGATAAATCTTGATATTACAATCATATTTACTGTAGCTTACAGACAACCAATCTCAGGATTGTATATCTTTCAAATTTTTTCTTCCTTTTCTGTTTATAACTTTCATGGAAGGGGTGAGAAAAATCTTAGGTTTTTTTTTCTCTATAAATATACGAGTGATTATGTCTGTGTGTGGGAGTAGAAGGAGGCTTGCTTCAGGTCAATAAAATTTTGAGATTTTTGTGTTCTGTCTTCCTCTGAGGGAATTATAAGTTGTGTTGTGCTTGTCTAATGGGTAAGCTGGCAGAGACAAGTTATAAATTTTTAGTTGTGTATGTGTTATTCTTTTGGTTCATCTTGTCTTTCTAAATAGAATTTTGATGTGTGAGTGCATGAGAAACGGGTGAGTGAGGGCCATTTTGTTATATGTAGTTAACTTGCAACTATCTGAGAAACTAGATATGTAAGAACTCGGGGCACCATCCTAAAATACTAGTCTTTTAGGTGGAGTAGCTCAAATCATTATATACTCAAGATCATCCCCTTGTCTAGCCAATGTGAGATTATTTGTTTGCACAGATTTGAACAATCTTCCCTCAAATAAAGAGTCCGGACTTGCGTCTTAATCGCTGTGTTGCGCTGCACTGCGTTGTGCTTTTCCACTTGCACCTGTGCCTGTGCCTACGTCTGCACCTGCGCCCTTTTTCGCTGTAGTGCACTGCATGTGCCTTTCATTGCATGTGTGCCTGCGTCCGTGACGACGCCATTCACTCTTGGGGATCTTTCACACATGACTAAGTTTTGGAGCATGGCTCTGATACCATTTGTAAGGACTCGGGGCACTAACCTTCTAGGTGGAGTGACCCAAATACTTATACCCAGCACCATCCCCTTGTCTATACCAAATGTGAGACTATTTGTTTGCACAAATCTTAACAAGATTAAGAAGAAGAAAATCAATATCTTCGTGGGAGAAATTTAGATGAAAAAATTATTCACCTGAAATAAAGATGCCAAATACTTAATATATTCTCAAATTAAAATTATAGAATTTATTTAACTGTGTAATCAAATATTTAATTAAATAATAATTAATTTGAATGATAAATTAAATGTGGTATGAAAATAATTAAAAGCTATATTTAATGAGTTTGATCTATATAAAAATAATAACATTCAGTCAGAGAGTAATTTATAGTGTGATGTTAGTTGTAAAGTAATTTTTTTTTTTTTAATTTTTTGACATGAGAGAGAATAGTGAAGCGATTGTTGAGGAATATAGAGTTTGCATTATAATAAAATAATAGAAGCTAGATAGTAGATGAGTAGATGAACAAGCTTAGGCCTAGTCTAAATTTTTTATGGAGTTTGTGGTATTTTAGTTGTAATTCTTGCCGTAGAGATTGAATCAAGGTGAAACCAATTATTGGAAGGAAAAAAAAAAAAAAAAATAGAATTCGTGTTTTCTTTCAAATTGCTTGAATTCGCTTGCAAAACAATTTCATTGGTAAAAATCATTTCTAAGGTTGGGAATTTTACCCAATTACCTAACCTGGTCCGAACCGATCTAGAACCGGTTCTGAAATTCATATGCAGGGTGTGGGATATAGAAAATATGGAACCGACGTGACTGGCTACAGATTATAAGTTGCATTTATTGAATTACCCACACCCGGTATGGTCCTAATGTAGGAAGAGAGAGGAAGTCAACGAGGATCAGCACAAGTCGACGAGGATCAGATTAGCACAGCAGCCAGTAAATCAGCAGGAGAACGGTCGACCGTCCGCAGCAGCAGCAGATCGGTCGACCGGTCCGGTCGACCGACGTGCACATCATGCACAAAGGAGTAGCGGTCGACCGCAGAAGGAGAGTGGTCGACCGCCCGGTCGACGGACTGAAAGTGCCTAACTCTCGATTAGGCACGGTCGACCGGTGCATATGGTCGGTCGACCGACCGTCGACCGACAGTCGGGTCGGGCTGTTTCAGGAAAGTGCTGAATTAGAAATCTGTTTAGGTTAAGTGCGGATTTCTAGGGTTTTGTGAGATGTGAGTGATAGAGGCATAGCTCTATTCATTACCATTGCTGTAAATATTGTATTGATTCATAAAAATCAATAGAAATCTCTCTTTCTTTCCCCGAGGACGTAGGCGACAAGGCTGAAGCTCGTTAAATCTGATTTGTGCTCTTTCTCTGGGATTGTGTGTTATTGTTGTTGGTAGTATTATTCTTTTGCATCTGAGATCTAGGGTTTTCCTCTATTTGGTTGTTGTTCGGCGCGCAACAAGTGGTATCAGAGCTCCCAGGTTCTTCGTGGGATTTTTTGGCGATTCGGAGGGCATCGGGTGCTGAGTTAGTGGAGATCGTGTGTCGATCTCAGATCAGCTTTGGTCTTGTTCGTGGGATCGTGTGTCGATCTCAGAACAGCGCAAGGAGTGCTCAAAGAATCATTGGTGGAGTAGATCTGGACAGAAACTCATTCTAGGGTTTCGTGAGAAGGTAAAAATCTGATTTTTATCACAGTTGCTTATCTATCTCCGTTTGGTATTCCGCATAAATAGAGGATCCAGTTAGAGAGATGGCAGAAGAAAGTACATCAGTTAGGACCATGAATCCTCATCCGAGGATTGACGTGGTGAAGTTTAACGGCACTAACAATTTTGGGATGTGGAGGTGCGAGGTGATGGATGCCCTAAATGCATCGAACCTCAAGGATACTCTACTTTTGGAGAAGAAGCGAAGCACAACCACTGAAGAAGAGTGGGAGAAGATGAACCGATCTGCGTGTGGCTTGATTAGATCGTGTCTAACACAAGACATCAAATATCTTGTGTTACACGAGACATCTGCGAAGCAGTTATGGGAGATCCTTGAAAGGAAATATCTCACCAAGAGTATTGAATCGAGATTGCAGCTGAAGAGCAAGCTGTACGGGTTTCAGATCAAGAAGGGATGCTCCGTGAATGAACATCTAAATCGCTACACGAAGCTTCTTACGAATTTGGTCAATGTGGATGTCAAGATAGATGAAGAAGACAAGGCGGTAATCCTCTTGAATTCTCTCCCTGCGGAAGAGTATGAGACATTCACCTTAACCTTCATTAATGGAAGACAGACTCTTGACTATCATGAAGTGTCGTCTGCTTTGGCAAATTATGAGACGAGGAGAAAGGAGAGACAGCCTTCTCAGTCAAGCTCATCAGCAGAGGCGCTAGCAGTAAGAGGCAGGGGTTCATATAGGAAGGGCAAAGATGATAGAGGGAGATCGAAGTCCAGGCCGGGGTTTCGAGATCTGAAGAAGAACCAGTGTGCCTTCTGTAGAGAATTAGGGCACTGGAAGGTTGACTGTCCAAAGTTTAAAGGGAAGAAGAAGGAGTCGAAGACTGAGGCAAATCTTGCAAAGGTGGTTAGTACTCATAGCAGTAACTCACAGGCAGGTGGATCAGACTCAGACTCGTCGGTTTTCTCATTCTCAATCACTACTCCCATCGTTGGCTACTCAGGAGAAAATGAGTGGATTCTGGATACTGGCGCTACATACCATGTGTGTCCTAACAGGGAATGGTTTTCTAGCTTTGAGAAGCTGGAGGGGTGTTCAGTCGTTATGGGCGATGATCATCCATGTATCATGGAGGGCGTAGGGACAATCCAGATAAAGATGTTTGATGGGATGGTAAGGGAACTGAAGGAAGTGAGGTATGTACCTCAATTGAAGAGAAACCTAATCTCTGTTGGAGCTTTGGAGTCATTGGGCCTTGTGGTGTCAATTAAGGAAGGAGTCCTGAAGATGACAAAGGCTCGATGGTGGTATTGAAGGCCGATCGCAGGAACAATCTTTACTACTTGAATGGTAGTACTGTTACAGGACAAGTGACGGCTTTTACCAGTTCAGATGAAGACTCAATCAGGCTGTGGCACATGAGGCTGGGACATGCAGGAGAAAAGTCGTTGCAAACTCTTGCAAGGCAAGGGTTATTGAAGGGTGCAGGAACCTACAAGATGGAATTCTGTGAACACTGTATCATCGGGAAGAAGACCAAGGTGAAGTTTGGCACAGCAACACATTGCACCGAGGGGATTCTAGACTATGTTCACACTGACGTTTGGGGACCTACCAAGACTGCATCAATTGGAGGTAACCATTACTTTGTGTCGTTTATTGATGACTATTCTAGGCGTTGCTGGGTATATACCATGAGACACAAAGGGGAAGTCCTAGAACTGTTTGTGAAGTGGAAGAAGAACTTGGAGAGAAGTACGGGAAGGAAAATTAAGGTCCTCCGTTCTGATAATGGAGGAGAGTACAAGTCTGATCCTTTCCTTTAGCTATGTCTTGATGAGGGCATAGAGAGACACTTCACAGTGAGGGAGACACTGCAACAGAATGGGGTAGCAGAGAGGATGAACAGGACTTTGCTAGAGAAGGTCCGGTGTATGTTGTCCAATGCCGGTTTATCGAAGAACTTCTGGGCTGAGGCTTTGGCATATGCATGCTACCTTGTGAACAGGTTGCCGTCATCTGCGATAGGGGAGAAAACTCCTCTCGAGGTTTGATCGGGAAAAACAGCTGTTGACTATGATTTGCTAAGGGTGTTTGGTTGTCCAGCCTATTATCATGTCAAAGATGATAAGTTAGACCCAAGAGTAAAGAAGGGTGTGTTCGTCGGTTTCAAGAGGGAAATCAAAGGGTTCAAGATCTGAGATCCAACGGACAAGAAGTTTCTTCTCAGTATGGATGTCACTTTTGACGAGGCTTCTATGTTGAAGCCTAAGGTCTCTCAGCAGGTGGAGACTAGCAAGACCAAGGAGGTATCGTAGCAGGTGGAGAATGATGCAAATCCACCATCTCTAGAAAGTTCAGCATCGGTGAGGATCATACCTAGGGTGACACAGAGTAATGATCAAGCAGTTGAAGAAGATGCTGATGATGAAGAAGGTCAAGAACAGGTCATGAGTAATGTTCCTGACTCTACTGTAGTTGAAAGACCAAGAAGAAATACAAGGAAACCAGGTTGGCTCACTACAGATATGATTGTAGCTATGCACTTTCGGTCGTTGAGGAGGCTATCCCGTCCACCTTCAGAGAAGCTGAAATCAGTTCGGAGTCGAAGATGTGGAAAGAAGCCATGGAAGAAGAGATGAAGTATCTCTACAAGAACGACACTTGGGAACTCACTAGGTTGCCCAAAGGGAAGAAAGCGATAGGCTGTAAGTAGGTGTATGCCAAGAAGTAAGGATCTCATCATGAAGATATGGTGCGCTACAAGGCCAGATTGGTAGCAAAAGGTATGCTCAGAGGGAAGGAATTGACTACAATGAGGTATTTTCACCTGTTGTAAAGCATTCGTCAATTCGTATCTTATTGGCTTTTGTGGCACAGTACGAGTTGGACCTTGATCAACTCGATATAAAGACCGCCTTTCTCCACGACGATCTAGATGAAGAGATCTACATGACTCAGCCAACAGGGTTCAAGACTACAGGGAAGGAAGAAATAGTGTGTAAGCTGAAGAAGTCGCTGTATGGACTAAAGCAGTCTCCAAGAGCTTCATCAGAGGGAAGAAGTACACACGCAGCCACTATGACCCATGTGTGTACTACAACAAGCTACCGATAGGGGAGTATATCTATTTACTTCTGTATGTAGATGATATGCTTATTGCTTCAAGGTCTAGATCTGTGATTGATGCACTAAAGAGGGCTCTATCTTCGGAGTTTGAGATGAAGGATCTTGGTGAAGCTGTTGACACTTAAAAAAGACAAGATTCTCATTGGTCCGAACGATGTCTAAACTTGTTGACATTTACAAAAGACAAGGGACAGACGAGCTGAAGACCAGTTTTCACCCACCTCCAAGGGACAAGGGAGCGGTTTGGACTCCACTGATCCAGCAAGCAGAACAGTGAACCCGGATTGTTTCTAAACAGACCTCAGCAGGTCTAAGATGCTAGCATTTAGCATTACATTAGCCCAAAGAGATAGCCTCGATTGAGAGGCTAGCATCATCCAACTTCGCCAGGAAGCTAACTGATAACTTCGCCGAAAACCCTCTTTTCGGACTTCGCTAAGGATTGCCTCTAGTCCGCTATGAGCTTCAAAGCGGGCAGCTCCGATATCAGCCTGCTATGGTCAACCTTTGACCAATCAAAATCTCCTGATGAGATCGGATTCAATCTAATCAAATCCAATCGGGATTCAAATATGGCAGGTGATTGCCGCAATCTCTTGACTCTCTTGAAACGAGTAAGAGGATCAAGGAGAATCTCCCAACGATATGGAAAGGATCAAAACAAATCAGAAAGATCAATCGACCTGCCAATTCTAGCTCCGCAGAAGCTATCCTAGCCTCGCAGCAAGGCTACTTTCCAGATTTAAACAAGATTCGGTTCAATCTGTTTCCATATCTTCAAGGGGACGATTATACCCTTGCTCTCCCTATAAATAGCCCACCAGGGGTACAAGGAGAGAGGATCGCACAAGAGAGGGGACATACACACAGAGAGGCGGAGAGGAATCAAGGAGACGCACGCATACGGAGGACTCCACAAGCAGAGGCTTCTTCACAAGGCACCGCGCGTTCTCAAATTCAGAGACCTTTTAGAGAATTGCTTTCTCTAATCAGGGTGTTGATACCCTAACGTCGTCCTTCTTCTCAAGGAATCTCCGGAACCAGGCGAGAAGGAATTCCTTATTGAAGGCGATTTTGAGAAGCAGCAAGAGGGTTCTACCAACCTTCTGTTCTCTGATTCCCCGAACCAGGCGAGAAGGGAATCTCATCGCTCGCATCGTCAAAGGGACAAAGTGGTCGCGCGCTGACCAGACTCCTATCGGCACATTTTCCCAGAATCTCTGAGGAGATCTACTTGTAATCTTTTGAGAATACTTGTAATTTAGCTCCTCAAACTTTTATTTGTAAGTTTTCCCCCTTTGCAAACATAATGGAAAACAAGATGGCGACTCCGCTGGGGATTGTATTCTCCTCTGCTGAGAATCAAGTGTCGCAATGCGACGAACAGACCTTCGGGTCTATCTCTGAATTCAGAAAAGCCGGTGCAGCCAGATCTTCTCTGGCTAAATCTTCAAGCAAAGTCTTTGCGGAGACGGAAAAGGTTCTCTGCAAACCTGCCGCAGTTCTCTGGCGCAATAAGGAAACATGCCCGCAGCCCAGATCCTGCACTTTTGAGAACCTGGTTATCCAGATCGATCAAGGAAGATTTGAAGAAGTCCTCTCTGGGGGTGGCCTGACGCTTCGAGCACGGAAGCACAGGAAGGTCTTCATGGCCAAGGTTTCAAATCAGAAACCAGAGGCAGAATCTTGCCAGCACCCTACAGCCCCGCTTGTGGCTATTCAGGTTCCTTACGAACCTAGGCGTCCCCCGTCAAGACTGATATGGAAGCCTAAACAGGAGTCTTCAACCGAAGCTCCCGGAGTAGTCATGCCGAGACTGCGCCTCTCCCGCGAAGAAAAGGGTAAGATGCCCATCTGCCCTGACGATGCTGCCAGCCATGAAGTCACGACGGCAATCATACCGTCACTTGAATCAAAGGCAGCAAAGCCTCATGTCAGCCTCGCTCGTACAAGCGAAGCTATTGTACCACAACGAACTCACTGGGTTCGCGGCCGCAAGGCTAGGGCCGCAGTGTTATCTGAGGTTGATCCCCTTCGCAGCAGAATAGCGGGCAAAGCACCACAGCGTGCTCCGCTCCCCAATTCATCAGGCACTAAGCTCGCACCTGTCGGCGAAGCTAGCGCCAAAGTACTATTCAGTACTAATCCCTTCTGCAGGGATAAGAAGAACGGAGCATCATCCCTTGTACGCTCCAAAAAGGCCTCTCTACGGGGTTGTTCAGGCTCTGTTGAGCCTAACCTTCGACAATTCTTGACGAACAAGCGGGAATTGGAGTCTCTCCAAACCACTTCCCCGTGTTGTCAAAGAGGATGCCGACTTGTGACAATCCATTCAGCCCATTGTCGGCAATATCCAATCAAGGTGGCACCTCCGCACCGTCAATCGGTGTTTGACCGGTTATCCGCACATGCCATAAAGAAACATCATGAAAGGAGCGCTTCGCGAGGCCTAGCCTTCGTGTCCGTCAACATGACCGGAAGAGGACGAGAGCGACACAGGGAAGGTCATACATCTGATGATACCCCTTTCGGTTCCCCAGATCCAGATTATAGCCCGGGCTTAGGTGAAGTCTTGGTGCGCGAAGAAGGTGTTTTCCGAAACACCAGATCCAGGGTAGCGATACCCTATAATTATGAGCAGCCTTCTTCCTCAAAGGCCCTAATCTCGCCACAGTCCAGACGATCACCCCAATCATCTGATGGAGAAGATGAAGACAGCGGGTATGCCTCTTCAGCAACAGTCAGTTCTATACGGACGGACAAAGCATCGGTCAATATGGCCGATAACGCCAATGATGATCTTCGTCAGCGCCTGGAAGCTCAGGAGCAAACTTCCAGAATTCAGCAAGAGGCCCTGGACAATATTCAACGGATGCTTGCTCAGCTCCTCAGCAACCGGAATGATGATACCGGGAGCAATCATGATGAGGAGGGACACCTCAGCAACGATCCGCCCAAGACGGAGAAATCTAAGGGAGGCTCTTCCCTGGATGCCGAAGTCCTTAAAGGCCTTCAAGCTCAAATCGCATCCCTAGCTCAGAGGGATGAATTAAAGAAGGTAGGGGCAGTCCGTCCTTATCCGCTGGAGTGGGATTCGGTGCCATATCCGCCAAAGTTCAAACCACCAACGTTGCACACGTATGATGGCAAGAGCTCGCCCAATCAGCACATCTACTATTTCCGGTCCCAGACCGGTAATGTTCTAAACAACGATGCCATCATGGCTAGGTTGTTCATCGGCACCTTGAAAGGGGTGGCATTCGACTGGTTCCGAAGCCTTCCTCAAGACTCTATCAATTCCTGGGTCGACCTGGAAACTCGGTTCCTCTCTCGCTTCTATGAGGATGACACCGAAGTGACCATGGACAAGCTCCTTTCCACTGTGCAGAGGAAAGGCGAATCTGTCCGTGAATACATTGAGCGGTTCAGAAATCTATCTCTGATGTGCCCAGCAGGGATGCCATTACCCATGCTCTTACAGACATGCAGGCACAACTTCTTGGATCAAGTAGAAGTCCGCATGGGGGCTGTCAAAGCCCATACTTGGAAGGAATTGGTCGAAAAAGCTGAGTTAGCCGAGAAATCGGCTAAGAAGTTCGAGCCATCCGCCCCTAGGAGCAAATGGGGCGCGAACAACAAAGGGCGTAGCAATCTCCCGCAGTCTTCCCAAGCTAAAGGGAAGGAGATTATGTCCGTCGAGCTGACCGGGGACATGCAGTCAAAGGCCAAGAAGAGCGGCGTCAACAGCCAAGAGCCCAAGTTTCCTCCGAAGCATTACTCCTTCAGAGATGACCAGGTGGTCACGATATTCCATCTGCTCCACAAAGGGAACAAAATGAAGCTACCGGACGCTCGCCGTCCCAATGAGATAGGGCGTACAAACGACCCTAAATACTGCCTCTACCACAGGATGATCCACCATCCTACTGACAAGTGCTATGTTCTCAAGGATAGAATTCAAGCCTTGGTCGATGCCGGAGTCCTCACATTGAAGACGGAACAGAAGAAAGTCACTGCCAATATGGTGACTCTTGAGTTCGGCACTGCTCAGAAGGTCACAGTTCCCGACGGGACCTATCCAGCCCCCACACCGCGGTTGGAAGTCAAGCATTCTTCAACCATAGCTAAAGTTGACAAGGGTCTCGTCCCCTTGACATTGGAGACAGGGGAAGTTATGTGGATACACCCTGACCTCGTCCGAGACGTACAGCGGACGTCGAAAGACTCCAGCAAAAAGGGCAAGTCCTGCAATGTCATCTCTGTCCTGCCAGATGATGGTAATCTTACTTCGGCTTCCCTCAGCGATTCAGAAGAAGAGAAGCATGCCCGTACGGCACAGGCAGATGCACCTCAACAGACAGGCACCCGGTCTGGAAGATCATACTTAAAGCAGTATGACAAGTCTACTGACGAGATACAACAGCAAACGACGTCAGTACCAATGCCGGCATCCACTCCAGTCCTGACCAAAGGGAAGGAGAAGCCTAAGGAAGTGCGGTTCGACCATGTGTTGAAGAAACCGCCAGGCCAAGGGTTAGCCACGCCCTTTCGCTTTGATATATTGGCCCACTTAGCCAATATCTCGGCTCGTATCACAATACACGAGCTCCTTCGTCTCTCTAAAGAGACAAGAGAGGCACTCAGAGATGCGCTGGCCGACTCGGAGTCCTTTCTGACATGCATGCCTGAGGTTCCTGGTGATGAGATGCAGCCTTCCTGCTCAGAGTGCCATCACGCACAGTCCAAAGTGCCTGCTATTACCTTTACGGCGGAAGATATGCTTCTCAAAGACAACAAGCATGATCGACCTCTGTACTATACCGGATATATCGGTTCAACATGCATTGAAAGAGTACAAGTCGATCCGGGGTCTGCACTCAGCATCATCCCCAAAAGGCTCCTCTATTTCCTCGGCATACCATTGTACAGGTTGTCCGCAACCACCACTACAATATATGGTTTCAACGCCGGGAGCAGCCATCCGCTTGGAAAGATTCGGCTCCGCTGCAGAATCGGAAGCCTGAAGTCAGAGGTGACATGCTATGTCATCGACGCTGACACATCATACAACCTGTTACTGGGACGACCATGGATCCATGCCAACTGGATCGTTCCTTCCACTCTCCATCAGTGCTTCAAATATGTTGAAGATGATGCGACAGTACGAACGGTCTTCGCTGAAGAGCAACCCTTCAAGGGGGTGGAAAACTACTTCACTGACGCCCTCTTGTATCAAGAGGCCGACGGAACGCCTGCACAACCATTGCCAGACGATGATGAAAGTGGCAATGAGGCGGATTCAGAATCCGAAACAGGCGTGCCAGCCATTTCGATTGGCGAACCAATTGTAGCATGCTTTAATGATCCCCGATGTAGGATCCCTCCGAGGAGGAAGGCGAATGGATAATTAATGATAATATTTCTTTTGATTATCCTGCGAGCATCGAGTCGATTAAATCCATGATGGATGGCTCTCTTCATACGCCCGTACATGAGCCAAGTTCGGCTACTACATCTGTGGAGGATATAGAAGGGGCCACGCTGGTGATCCCTCCATCCAAACAAGGTCAGTTGCCGATAATCTTCGGCAGAGCCCGGCCAGGGAGATTCTCAACTATAGACTCAAGCTCAGAGTCGGATGCTCCACAGTTCTTTCATTACGCGCCATCAGCGCGCCATATTATGAAGAAGATGGGTTACAACCTGAAGCAGGGAGCGGGCCAAACTTCGGAAAAGAAAGACGCAGCTTGATGCGTAATTCCATCCCAAGAGGGAAACCTGCAAATTACTATGATAGTACACGCAGGGGGTTGGGTTATGTTACACCCACATCATCAGTAACGGTTCAGGTCAAAGACGACGAACCAATTCCATCACAGTCGGGTTCATCTGCCGAGTGGGACTCTGACATCAGCATAGGAGGAATGTTCAAAGACCTCACTGTGAATATGACTTCAGGCAGTCAATTGGAACCTGCGGACGCTGCTGATGAGGAACCTTGGGCCCAGCAATTAAGTCTCCAATGGGAAAAGCGGTTCGAGCTGCGCGAGCCACCTACCGAAGACAAGGTGATCCAGGTTAACTTGGGTAGTCAAGATCACCCCAACCTATTTTCATAAGTGAAAGCTTATCACTCATCGAAAAGGAAGAATTGATAATGCTCGTGAAAGAGTATATAGATGTCTTCGCCTGGAGCTATGAAGACATGCCCGGACTTGATCCACAGGTCGCTATGCACCGTCTAAACATCAAGCCCGACGTTAGGCCAGTCAAGCAGCAACAACGTCGGTTCCGCCCAAACATCATGGAGGCTATTGAAGCCGAAGTTCATAAGCTCAATGCTTGTGGCTTCATCCGGGAGGAACAACATCCAAATTGGGTGGCTAACATAGTCCCCGTCCTCAAGAAGAATGGGAAAATACGGATCTGCATCGACTACCGTGACCTCAATACGGCCTGTCCCAAGGATGAATTCCCACTGCCGATCACTGATGTCATGATCGACAACACATGCGGGTTCGAAAGGATGTCTTTCATGGACGGCTTCTCAGGGTACAACCAGATCAAGATGTATCCTGATGACGAGAAGCATACTTCTTTCCGAACGCCATTGGGGGTATACTGCTACACTGTAATGCCCTTCGGACTGAAGAACGCCGGAGCAACCTACCAGCGGGCGATGAGCATGATCTTCCGCGACCATCTCCGAAAGACGGTGGAATGCTATGTTGACGACATTGCCGTCAAAAGCCGCAGCAAAAATGAACATCTTCGTGATCTGAAAACAATGTTCGACATAATGCGGGCTCATCAGCTGAAAATGAACCCGACGAAATCCTTCTTGGGAGTGTCCAGCGGCAAATTCCTTGGGTTCATTGTCACATCAAAAGGGATCCATCTGGACCCAGACAAAGTCAAAGCTATACAGGACATGCATCCACCAAGGAACCTCAAAGAGCTCCGAGGCTTGCAAGGCAGATTAGCCTACATCAGAAGATTCATAGCAAATCTTTCGGGCCGTTGCCAGCCCTTTACCCGTCTCATAAAAAAGGGTACTGCCTTCATATGGGACCAAGCTTGTCAAGAAGCTTATGAAGACATTAAGAGGTATCTCACAAAACCTCCGGTCTTAGTGGCCCCTACATCAGGGAAACCATTCTTGCTTTATGTAAAAGCTCTGGATTATTCCCTCGGCGCCCTCCTCGCTCAAAAGGACGACAATGGCCATGAGCAGGCCATTTATTATCTGAGCAGGACTCTCATAGGAGCGGAATCTCGGTACAATCCTATTGAGAAAGAGTGTTTAGCTCTCGTCTTCGCTGTCCAGAAGACGCGACATTATTTGGTTGGCCAAACCATACATGTCATCTCCAGGGTGAACCCTTTACGTCTTCTCATGACGAAGCCAGGGTCGCTGAATTCAAGGTTGGCTAAATGGGCACTCCTGTTGTCTCAATATGACATGACCTTTACTCCTCAGAAGGCAGTTAAAGGCCAGGCCCTTGCAGAGTTCTTAGCTGCTCACCCAGTTCCAGAACATTCAAAACTTCACGAAGACATCCCTGATGAAGTCTTCGAGTCTAATGCAACCTCAGCAGAGGAAGTGTGGCAGATGTTCTTCGACGGAGCATCGCGGATGGGCCCCAAAGGGAAAATTATTGCCGGGGTGGGGGTTGTGTTCATCTCCCCACAGGATCATATCCTTCCCAGAGCATTCTCCTTGACAGAATCATGCTCTAATAATGTAGCGGAATACAATGCTCTGCTCATCGGTCTCCAGCTCGCCCATGGAATGGGGGTACGCTACCTTGAAACTTATGGCGATTCAAAGCTGATCATTAGCCAGGTAAAAGGCGAATATGAAGTCCGCCATGAGGACTTGGTGCCTTATTATCATACAGCCATCGAATTGGCTAGCTTATTTGAAGGCTTCTACATCGGGCATGCGTCCCGATCTCAAAATATCAAGGCGGATGCTCTCGCTGCATTAGCGACAACGCTAGCCTTACCGGCCGACACCGAGTATCACCTCACAGTCGCAACCCGGCATCTCGTATGCTCCAAGCATATGCTAAAGATTCAAGAGGTCCATAATATCTCCGTGGATCTTGAGCCGAGGGATTGGCGCTTCCCTCTCATTGACTACGCTCTGCACGGTCTGCTTCCAGACGATCCCAAAGAAGCGGCGTCCATCAGACGAAGGTCGCTCCGTTTCTACTATGATCCCACTTTGAAGACACTCTACCGTCGTTCATATGACGGTGTCCTCCTCCGTTGTCTCTCTCATTCAGAGGCACAGGAAGTGCTTAAAGAAGCACATGATGGCATTTGCGGAGCTCACCAGCCGGGTCCAAAGCTTAAAGACAGGCTGCACAGACTTGGGTACTACTGGCCGACCATGATGGCCGATGCCACCCAATATGCACGAAGGTGTAAAGCGTGCCAAGTCCATGCAGACTTCATTCACCAACCTTCGAAATTGCTCCACCCTACTGCTGCTTCATGGCCATTTGAAGCATGGGGAATCGATGTCGTAGGGCCAATCAGTCCCTCTTCGGCAAGAGGTCACCGGTTTATCCTGGCAATAACCGATTACTTCTCAAAATGGGCAGAGGCCACACCGTTGGCCGAAGTTAAAACCTCCAATCTGGTTAGCTTCATCAAACACCATGTCATCCATCGATTTGGTGTACCCAGACGGATCATCCATGACAATGGTCCCCAGTTCGTAAGCCAAGGGTTCTATCGGTTCTGCGATAAATACCAAATTCAGAATGTGGCTTCAACCGCCTACAATCCTGCCGCCAACGGCTTGGCAGAGGCATTTAACAAGACAATCATCAAGCTGCTTAAGAAGTTTGTCTCCTCGAACAAGCGAGATTGGGACGAAAAGCTCGGTGAATGCCTTTGGGCCTACCGGACTACGGTTCGGACACCGACAGGCAATACGCCTTTCTCCCTGGTATATGGGTGCGAAGCGGTCATCCCATTGGAAATCCAGGTGCCATCATTGCGGGTAGCCCTGACTACTAAGATGACATCAGAAGACAATGATCGCTTGCGTCTTCAAGAGCTCGAAGCCCTGGACGAGAAGCGGCTGCAAGCTCAGCAACACATCGAGCTATATCAGGCTCGGATGTCAAAAGCCTTCAATAAGAAGGTCAAGCAGAGAGTCTTCCACAAAGGAGACCTAGTCTTAGCCGTCAGACGACCGATGATTATGACGCACAAGACCAAAGGCAAATTTCAGCCTAAATGGGAAGGACCGTTTGTGATAGAGACAGTCTATTCAAACGGAGCATACCGCCTTACAACTGCAGATGGCGACCTCCTCATGATGCCGATCAATGGCAAGTTCTTAAAGAAGTACTATCCTTAATCAAGGATCTTCCCCTCGATCAAGTTAACATTACACCTCTGATCGAGATCCGCGCGTCCGGAATGCGCACAAAGAGAGCCTCTCTCTTTCTCCAAGCATATCAAACCTGTTGATAGCTGGGGTTTGCTTAAAATCCCAAGGGACCTGCTCCCACTTGATTCCCTCTCCAGAATCACCTACCAATTCTCATCCATAGAATGGTAGGACCACATATATTCCGCTGTTATGTTAACATTAAACCTATGACAGCAATCCCCTCGTTTCTCCCCGAGATAATGAGACCTCCATAATCACCTACCAATTCTCATCCATAGAATGGTAGGACCACATATATCTCGCTGTTACGTTAACATTAAACCTATAACAGTGATTCCCTCGTTTCTCCCCGTGAAAACGAGACTTTTCCCAAACTCTATTGTTATTTTGAACTTAGCGGCGTCTCAATTGGTTACGTCATCGCGACCTCTGAACCAGCAGACAGCTAAGTCTCAATCCCGAGTCCTGTTGACATTTACAAAAGACAGGTCTCGATACTCGTTGACATCTACAAAAGACGAGTATCACTCATTGTTGAGCTTGGTGGCTTCTCAACCAGTTATGTCATTGCGACCTCTGAACTGGCAGATAGCCAAGTCTCATCTACCATTGAGCTTAGTGGCGTCTCAATTGGTTATGTCATTGCGACCTCTGAACCAGCAGACATCTAAGTCTCAATCTGAGCCCTGTTGACATTTACAAAAGACAGGTCTCGATACTTATTGACATTTACAAAAGATAAGTATCACCTATTTTGAAGCTTGGTGGCTTCTCAACCAGTTATGTCATTGCGACCTCTGAACTGACAGATAGCCAAGCTTCATCTACCATTGAACTTAGCGGCGTCTCAATTGGTTACGTCATCGCGACCTCTGAACCAGCAGACAGCTAAGTCTCAATCCCGAGTCCTGTTGACATTTACAAAAGACAGGTCTCGATACTCGTTGACATCTACAAAAGATGAGTATCACTCATTGTTGAGCTTGGTGGCTTCTCAACCAGTTATGTCATTGCGACCTCTGAACTGGCAGATAGCCAAGTTTCATCCACCATTGAACTTAGCGGCGCCTCAATTGGTTATGTCATTGCGACCTCTGAACCAGCAGACAGCTAAGTCTCAATCTCGATGCTTGCTGACATTTACAAAAGGCAAGTATCTCCCCTTTTAGCCCCGCAATGGGCTAACCTCGAGACTGGCAACATCTCAATTGGTTATGTCATCGCGACCTCTGAACCAACAGACAGCCATGCCTCATTATCCAAACAAACAAAGACGACAAAAGAATGAATTTTTATTAATTCCAAAAGGGATGGGATACATGGAGGAGCCTATAGGCGTACATGATAAGATCGGATCCGACCTCTGAGCGAAGCTAGCCTCGTCCTCCTGTCATCAGCAGCCTGGGCCAGCGCCTGTGATCTTAGCTCAGCCTCATGAAGTCCACCGCCTGAGCCAGACGAGCCTCGACCTCCGCCAAAGTCGCCCTCTGTGATGACTTCCGCTCCGCCAGTTCCTCACTTCGAGCCCTGAGCTGCTTAAGCCGCGCAGACTCTTCATGACGCATCTGTGTAGCCTTGGATAAGAGGAGATTTGCCTTCCGGATCATCTCTTCAGCCCTCTTAACCTTATCTTCAGCATCAAGAAGAGCACTGTTGGAAGCGTCAATTGCACTCCCAACCTCTGCTTCCTCTGTCTCCAAGGACCTCAAGTCAGAGGAGATAGCCTCAGCAGCCCCTTGAGCGACGAGCTGAGCCTCGCGCCTCTGGGCGACAAGACGTGTGAGCCGTTCATCAGCCAAAGACGCTGCGTCGGAACGATGGAAATGGCGCCATTCCTCCACGTCCTTCTCAAGGTCATCTACCAGGAGCTCTAAAGCAGCAGCTTGATGGTACCCCTCAAAGTCCCGGATACATTCAATGCCACGGGAGAGGACCATCTTCAGCTTCGAGAACGGCACAGGCGAGCCCTTCAAAACTAGACCGATAGTCTGCTCCAAGCTGTTATAGAAGCTGTCGACCAGATTACCGATGAAGTCATTCTCAGCTTCATCAACCCTTGAGACAACCTCGGAGCAATCTACCATCCCAGTCGACACCGCCGCAGAAGAAGAAGCGGGAACATCGACAGCAGCAGGGCAAGCCAAAGGTGACCTCGGCGGAGTCCTCAGCGACACCAGCACGCCAGCCACCATGGAGGAAGGACTGGCAACCACCTCCTGAACAGCAGGCTCGACAATCAAAGTCGGAGAGGTAGGGCTCACAATCACCCTCAATGCCGTATTCGGCAAAACAGTCTGCACCTCACTCGTTGATGTAACTGGAAGTGAGGATACCTCCGGGACTGCCGCCCCTTCAGCCTCTCGCCTTTCAGCTGACGTGGGCTGATAAGAAGGCAGGTCGCCATACAGCGCATCCAACACAGCAGCGTCTGCCCCGGTCGAAGCGCTCATATCGCCCCTTGACCCTTCAGGGAAACCCGCCGCTTCTTTCGAAGCTGATGCACCTTGGGGACGAATACCTGCAACAAAACCAAGGTCAAAAAGGAAACGCAGCAAACAGGCGAGGACCAAGAGATCTTAGTCTTACCGAAGGCCGATGTCACCTCGTCAGCCGCATCAGAATCCAGGGGTCCCATCGGAAAGTTCTTACCAGACTCAACGCGGATAGCCGGCCCGCTCGCCGATTCCTCCGCAGACCACCCGATAGAGCTGGAGGCCATAGGATTTCCTTTAGAAGTCCCAGCGCCCGACGGGCCAATGTCGGCCGCATCACCTCCAGACTCCTCCGAGCGAGCAAAGGAACCAGCTGCAGCTCCATAAGCAAATAGAGGATCATACTGGTCCCCTTGCTCCCCATGCTCCTCAGCTCCTGCAACAAAAAGCAAATGATGAGTTATTTAAAGTGCGCTGAAGGCATATTATATGGAGGCCAATCTTACCAGTAGTCGGTTCAGCAACCGACGGCTCAGCCACTAATGGAGCAGCAGAAGGAGGCGCAGCAGAGGGCTCACCCTCTACCACGATGGTAGGAGTCTGGCGACGGGGCCTCTTCGCCGACGACTTCCTACGGGATCCACTCCCACGCTTCCTTTTGAAGTGGACATCAGAGTCCTCTTCCTCCACTTCCTCCACATGTTGTGAGGGAGCTGTCCCCACTACACCAGATCCGGCTTCACGAGCATCAGCTTCATGGGCATCAACCCTCATCCCCGCCTCGAAGCAAGGGCTCCCCGCATCAGAAGCCCCGCTGTCATCTACAACGATGAACTCCTCTATGCCAGGAACACGGACCCGTTTGCCCTTCATCTTATCAGAAGCCTTCTGCCTCATCCGATGAGAAATTAACTTCACGCCCGAACGGTTGGCATTAAACCCAGCAGGCGTGGAGTTCGAAGCCGCATACCATTGGCAGAAACACAGGGTCGTCCAAAGGCCGGGATCCCTCAGCGGCGTGCGTAGCCACGCCCCAGTGCCATCCGCGGTAAAGAACCGCCAAGCACGAGCCCCATCAATGAGGCTCCCCATGAAAGCCAGGTCCGGATTGGGGTTGCCCACATACAACTGGTCATACCCAAATTGGCGGGCAAACCGGCTCGGGACGTAGGGCTCCAGGTAGCAGGTATCCCCACTCCTGTACAGCAAATGCGAGGGCCGAATACAGACCAGCCACTCGAAAATACCCCGACTCATGGGAGACCGACCTGATTCCACATCACGGAATTCCTCGTTGTATCCTGCACCCCGCAGGCGAGGAAAACAACGGAACAGGCTATAAGCGTCATAACGACGCACTAACTTACGGGCCTCGGCCACATAAGTTTTCTGCCACAAACGGCCTTCAAAGCGACGGAGAAGCGCCGTTTGAACACCCTGCGGAGGGTCTTCCCCAGCTCCAATCAAACTGGGACAGTGCAAGGCGAACCACGCCATCAAGTAGGTGTACGGTAAACCTACCCTAGGATTGGGTCCATCACAAGGCAGGACGGCACCCTTCCCCCGCCTTGACGCCATTGGCCTACAGAAAGCCTCCGTCAGTGCACGAAGGCCCCTCTGAATACAACACACCATGGCCGGGAGAAGACCCAGACGGTGGCCATAAACCAAGCGAACGGCAGGAAGCAGCACAGTCGGATGGACGATGTCTCCCGAAGAAGAAGGCACGACACATTTCTTTAACCAGATGGTTAAGAAGCCGGCCAGCAACGCCTTCCGAGACATAGGCCGACGGGCCTGATGATGAAAGCTCCGAAGAACGTCACCCTTCCCGAGAGGACCATCTTCTTCTGCCACGACGATGTCCTTTTCAGCATGCACCTCCATCCTTGCCAAGATGTCTTCTTCAGCAACTCCGCAATGAGCTGCCTCAGGTGCACTAGTCATATCCGGGAACAAGTAGTTCCCCCAGCTCTTCAAGCTCTTCGAGCTACCCTTGCCACCAGTGTGGATGCTGGAGCAAATGTGCAAATGGCACATCAATTCCCGATATGTCTCGAGCAGAGCAGGCTTCTGCTTTTCCAGAATAGCCAACTCCACCTCACAGGGAAAGTACTCCTCGTATGGAAGAGACCCGAAGGGCAAAGCAGAGATCTCCCGCATCTCATGCAGGGCCATGCCCAACTCACCAACTGGGGTGAAGAAAGTCCCCGAGGCCGGGCAATACAACTCAAGGATGGCGTAGAAGCACGCCACCTTCATCTCAATGCCGTAGCAGGTCGCCCTGACGGCCTCATGGAGGTTTAACCTCTCTAAGTCCCCCTCAAAATGAGTAAGGATATAGTTGGTCAACTCCGCCCACCACGATCTAGGAGGGTGGACCCAACCGGGAGTCCTGAAATCGGTGGCGGGGTAGTACCCATCAACTTCGCAGAACTGAGTGCCAAAGGTCGGCGCCGCAGCTGGGTTCTCTCCTACTGGAAGGTCCCGCGATACCTTCCCAGGGTATAGCCCCATTATGCTACGAGGAGGGCCAGCCCTCGAATAGCCGGACTGGAATGTCAACCTCCCGACACTTACAGACTCGGCATTTAGGCTCACGCCCCACGCCATCTTCCGAGCCTGAGTCGCGCTCGCGAAGGAAGACAAAGCAAAATGCCGCTTAGCGGACGGGAGATAGAATCTCTCGCCGTCCAACTGGAAGATCCACTGGCCTTCACCGGCCTGTAGCTGGCGATCGGGATCTGGTGCAGCATCCCCGAACATGAAGTCAGGCTTTCTGTAAGCCTGACGGTCGATATCTTCAAATGGAGCCGTAGTCAAGATGCTCCGCATGGCCTGCGGACCACCGCCCTGAATGAGCGTGTCCCGTACAAGGGAGCTCGGCTCACTGAACAATGAAGCCTGCCCATAGAACTGCAAGCTGATGCTTCCGCCTGCTCGACTGGCTACACCGAACAGACTGTTCTGGAGGCCGGAGGCGTAATGAACTGCAAAAACAGAAATGAGCTATGATTAGTTCACCAATCAAGTGGATGCGAAAGCTTAAAAATTCACTAAGGCATAGCCTCGCCCAGCAAGCAGGGCCTGCAAGGCGATAGCTTTGAAAAAGCTTCACTTCATGGATAAGACCGCATCTTTGCAGAAAATATCCAAAGCGCCAGCTTCGCTTAAAGCAGGAAGTGGTATAGCCCTAAGGGCTGACGTCATCAAAGGGGCATTATGGTCAAAAGTCATCATGACTAAGAGGACTTATTCAAGTCCTTTTCCTCAAACAGTACGGAGATGGCCCAAGTTATGGCTTCGTGCGAAAGCCCAAAGAAGAACTGTTCAGTTCTTACTTCCCTGATGCAAGCAAAATAGGGAAGTTGAAGGGAAACGAGTTCCCTGATAAGGACAGGTCATATTTGATCGTCCTAATAGCCGAGTATCGACTCCAAAGGATGGAGACCACTCTCTAATCAGACAGGAAAATTCCTTACCGGTGATCGGTCGCTCGATGACCGGAGGAGGAGCGCCCTCCGCCGCAGAAGTCGCCACTTCTTTCCCTGCTCGTCTTTTGGGCGCCATCAAAGAAATGTAAGGGTTCTCAAAGAACTCTGAAGCAAAGAAGGAAGAAGAAGGAGAGGAAGAGATAGAAATTTCTCTTAAAAAGGAGATCTTTTCCTGCTCAGCCCGATCGGGCTTTTATAGGCCAATCAGCGCCTGAAATGAGGCCTCGAAAAAAGGCCCATGCCGCCGTTTCGAATTAATTCGAAACAGCGCCCGAAGCGCCTTCCCGAGAAGCGCCGGTTCAACTCTACTAAGAGTTAACTTCGCACTAGTGCAAAAGTGCGGACTTCGCACAATCCGTCAAGGGCTTAGCCGAGAGGCTTACCTTAGCCCTCCAAAAAGGTGCTGCTCGCGCTGACATGCCAGTCTCGCGAAGGTCATTCGAAGGAAGGACTATGTCCTTAGCTCCGCACACAGTTTAGTCCAGCTATGGCCAAACTCTCAGTGAAAGTAAGCAAAAATCAGATGATCAGACGATGAACTTTCATTGATTCAAAAACAAGGGTACATTTGATATTACATCAAAGCTGTGTTTCATATAACACACCTAGTTGCCTAACAAGGTCATTTGCATAAAAGGCATACAAGCGGTTTTATCTGCTCCCAGGCCAGACCAACGGGACAGGAAGGGCCTTCCTCCTGCATAAGGCTGTAATCAGTGGTGCCACAAGGACACGGTCATTTTTCTCCACAAAATGGCAGGTCTTGCCAGGCCATTTTTTGTTGAAGCCTGGCAATAAAAACTTATCGCCGCCAACACGTCAGATCACCTATAATGGGAACTAGTTTTGATGCCATGGATCTGACGGGTGTGAGGCCCACTCCCCTGAAGTGGATCGTCTCCGACGAAGGCCACCAAAGTTGAAAGTCGGCAACGATGTCAGTGATCTCACTGATCACCTCCGACGAAGCGGCGACCAGCCTCACCTCAGAATGAATCATCTCGGATAAGAGGCTGCCAACAGCCCCTGGGACGCGCATTCGCTGCCCCGAATTGTTCCTCCTGCTTAAAAGTAAAGCTTCAACCGGGGAAGCATAAGGCAATTTTATGGCTTCTTCCATCAAGTTACCAGACTGGCAAGCATAGCTCGCTGCAAGGCAAATTGGAGCAAGTTAGCAGTCAAGCACAGAAAAAGCTGCAAAAACATTAAGTCAGATTCTTGGGCGGCAAAGCGATCCGACTTCAGCAGAGGACAAGCCTCGCCTGCACGGCAACCATGGGCTGGTTCAGCAAACGCCAAGTCCTAGCCTCGCCTATACGGCAAAGTCAGACTGATCTTGTGAGAAACAGTCTCAACATTCACCAATATGGCAAGACTGGCTCAACTATTGAAGAAGCCAAGTCCCAAGTCCTGCCTGCGCAGCGGACTTAACAAGCAACGATCTTTCACTGATCAAGCCAAGATGGTAGCTTCACAGAAAGCTATGATGAGATCCTTCTCTGCAGCAGCCAATTGCAAGATGAAGAACAAGGGAAGTTAATCCCTAAAGCGAGCTGCCAAAGCTAAATCAAGGGAAATGAGTTCCTTAAAAGCAGTAAAGTCTTCGAATGATCAAGACTTACTGGTCCTTGGCCGGTTAGACAACCAGAGTGGGTTTTCCCACTAATTCAGAGATCTGAGTATCTCTCACAACCAAGAGAAGAGAAGAAGAAAGGCAAGGCATTTCTCTTCAGAGGACCTCAAGTGTCCTATTTATAGGCCCCATGGCCTGAGCACTCTCACCTCAAGCGTGGAAGCACGAGCGCATTCAAGGCATTTATTGCGCCCTGATGGAAGGGACGGTTTTCCCTTGGAACCGTGCAAAGGGAGAAAACGTCTCCCTCATAAAAGGCACTTATGACGCCTTGAATAAAGGGAATATCCTCCCTTGGAAACGTGCAAATCGGAGAACATCTCTCTCGATTGGCGCAAAGAAGGAATGATCCTCCTCGTAACCGCCCCACGGCAGTTGGCTTTGAAAAGGCAACAGGAGTTCCAAAGCGAACTTATTTCTTGGAAGCCCAGGCGCGGAACTACCCCGACGCGAAGCTACTCGCGAACCAGTGCAATTTTTCGGCGAATTCATCCCAAAGCAGGATTGAAGGCGAAGCTGAACTCAACCATCATGGCGACGTTCATACTCCACACCACCATCACAGCGGTTCAAAGTATTTCGAAGTCTGGGCTATTGCAGACTTTCGAAAACTTTGAAGGGGGTCTTGTTGACACTTAAAAAAGACAAGATTCTCATTGGTCCGAACGATGTCTAAACTTGTTGACATTTACAAAAGACAAGGGACAGACGAGCTGAAGACCAGTTTTCACCCACCTCCAAGGGACAAGGGAGCGGTTTGGACTCCACTGATCCAGCAAGCAGAACAGTGAACCCGGATTGTTTCTAAACAGACCTCAGCAGGTCTAAGATGCTAGCATTTAGCATTACATTAGCCCAAGGAGATAGCCTCGATTGAGAGGCTAGCATCATCCAACTTCGCCAGGAAGCTAACTGATAACTTCGCCGAAAACCCTCTTTTCGGACTTCGCTAAGGATTGCCTCTAGCTCCGCTATGAGCTTCAAAGCGGGCAGCTCCGATATCAGCCTGCTATGGTCAACCTTTGACCAATCAAAATCTCCTGATGAGATCGGATTCAATCTAATCAAATCCAATCGGGATTCAAATATGGCAGGTGATTGCCGCAATCTCTTGACTCTCTTGAAACGAGTAAGAGGATCAAGGAGAATCTCCCAACGATATGGAAAGGATCAAAACAAATCAGAAAGATCAACCGACCTGCCAATTCTAGCTCCGCAGAAGCTATCCTAGCCTCGCAGCAAGGCTACTTTCCAGATTTAAACAAGATTCGGTTCAATCTGTTTCCATATCTTCAAGGGGACGATTATACCCTTGCTCTCCCTATAAATAGCCCACCAGGGGTACAAGGAGAGAGGATCGCACAAGAGAGGGGACATACACACAGAGAGGCGGAGAGGAATCAAGGAGACGCACGCATACGGAGGACTCCACAAGCAGAGGCTTCTTCACAAGGCACCGCGCGTTCTCAAATTCAGAGACCTTTTAGAGAATTGCTTTCTCTAATCAGGGTGTTGATACCCTAACGTCGTCCTTCTTCTCAAGGAATCTCCGGAACCAGGCGAGAAGGAATTCCTTATTGAAGGCGATTTTGAGAAGCAGCAAGAGGGTTCTACCAACCTTCTGTTCTCTGATTCCCCGAACCAGGCGAGAAGGGAATCTCATCGCTCGCATCGTCAAAGGGACAAAGTGGTCGCGCGCTGACCAGACTCCTATCGGCACATTTTCCCAGAATCTCTGAGGAGATCTACTTGTAATCTTTTGAGAATACTTGTAATTTAGCTCCTCAAACTTTTATTTGTAAGTTTTCCCCCTTTGCAAACATAATAGAAAACAGAAGCAAGGAAAGTGCTAGGCATGGAAATCACAAGAGACCGAAGGGTTGGCATGGTGAGCTTGACACATAAGGGGTATTTGCAAAAGGTACTTCAGAGGTTCAACATCGGCAAGGATGCGAAGTCTGTAAGTACACCACTGGCTCCTCATTTCAAGTTATCTGCTAAGATGTCTCTAAAGAATGTTGAAGAACGTGAGTACATGACTCACGTCCCATATGCTAGCGCAGTCGGTAGTCTTATGTACGCTATGGTGTGTACGAGACCAGATCTGCCACAAACTGTCTCTATGGTCAGTAGATATATCCATGATCCGGGACAGGGTCATTGGGAGGCAGTGAAGTGGATTCTGAAGTACATCAAAGGTACCATTGATGTTGGTCTGATATTTGAGAAGGACTCCACAGGGAAGCAGGATTGTATCAGATATGTAGATTCTGATTATGCTGGTGATCTTGACAAGCTCCGGCCTACAACAGGATATGTCTTTACATTCTCTCAAGCACCGGTGAGTTGGCGCTCCATACTACAGTCTACCGTCGCATTGTCTACCACAGAGGCCGAGTATATGGCCATGACGGAGGCTATGAAGGAGGCAATTTGGCTTCAAGGCTTGCTTGATGACTTGGGGGTGGATCAGGATCTTCTAAAGATTAAATGTGACAGTATGAGTGCTATTTATTTAGCCAAGAACAAGATATATCATGCACGGACGAGGCACATCGACGTCAGGTTCCATTTTGTTCGGGAGATTCTAGATGAGGGTGATATTGAGCTGCTGAAGATTCACACATTGGAGAATCCCGCCGACATGCTTACCAAGGTGGTGTCAGGAGTCAAGTTTGCACATTGCAAGGCTTTGCTCCAAGTCCTTCATGTGGCTTGTTGAAGCTCCTTTTGGATGAACTACGGATGGCTTGATCCCTTGGGCAAGGTACGTAGGCAACCACACTGGTGCAGCCACTTTCGAGTCAATGGTTAGTATGTCAGTTCGGCTCAGATTTAGAGGAATCTTCACCGAGGTGGAGAATTGTAGGAAGAGAGAGGAAGTCGACGAGGATCAGCACAAGTCGACGAGGATCAGATTAGCACAGCAGCCAGCAAATCAGCAGGAGAACGGTCGACCGTCCGCAGCAGCAGATCGGTCGACCGGTCCGGTCGCAGCATGCACAAAGGAGTAGCAGTCGACCGGTCCGGTCGACCGCAGAAAGAGAGCGGTCGACCGCCCGGTCGACTGACTGAAAGTGCCTAACTCTCGGTTAGGCACGGTCTACCGGCCCGGTCGACCGGTGCATATGGTCGGTCGACCGACCGGTCGACCGACAGTCGGGTCGGGCTGTTTCGGGAAAGTGCTGAATTAGAAATCTGTTTAGGTGAAGTGCGAATTTCTAGGGTTTTGTGAGATGTGAATGATAGAGGTAGAGCTCTATTCATTACCATTGCTGTAAACATTGTATTGATTCATAAAAATCAATAGAAATCTCTCTCTTTCTTGCCCGAGGACGTAGGCGACAAGGCCGAACCTCGTTAAATCTGATTTGTGCTCTTTCTCTGGGATTGTGTGTTATTGCTATTGGTAGTATTGTTCTTTTGCATCTGAGATCTAAGGTTTTCCTCTATTTGGTTGTTGTTCGGCGCGCAACACCTAAACTGGACCCAAATCGATCCAGAAAGTCCAGAAAACCGGTCTCAAATATTCACTAACAATTACAGAGAATCCGAAAACAACCCATTGCCTGCCCTTTCATTCAAGCAATAAAGTAGAGATGATACTGGAAAGTTTTTCCCTCTTTTTAGAAAGCAAAATATATTGTACTATGCTGGTGATTAAAAGTTAAAATTAAAAAATATATACTAAAGACCATTTAATTGGGTTGGCGGCTTGGAAACGGTCAGAGCACAAGCTTCTCACGAGTCACCGGTTTTTAAACCCTTCAGAAAAGTTTTGATTCATGGTGAAATCTTTTGGGTACTTAG
The DNA here is from genome assembly GCA_038442645.1 of Agave tequilana. Classification (NCBI taxonomy): domain Eukaryota; kingdom Viridiplantae; phylum Streptophyta; class Magnoliopsida; order Asparagales; family Asparagaceae; genus Agave; species Agave tequilana. The sequence continues at coordinate 36,122 of JAVJIF010025132.1, read as the reverse complement.
ACTGAGGATGGATGCCCTAAATTATTCTTGCGTTGGGGGGCAGACACTAATTGTTTTGCTTCTAGATTCTTGTTAACAATGGTTTGAATTGTATATTTTGCATTGTATTGTGTGATTAGTGATGAGCTTTAATATTTTGAATCATGTTAGTGTTTGTTGTCTAAATAAATAAGACTAATAGTAGGATACAGTCACAAGTGATTTAACCATTTATTTTTTAATACAATCCTTCAAGGATTCTGAAGGAGTCGGTTCATGTGTGTGTAAGACGCCGGCAAGGGGAGAAAGTTTTATAGTCTTTAGACTTCTTATATAAGAGGGCTAATCTCACGTGTCAACACGACATTGACTTTCTAATAGTATGTTTGTGTGGCTCACACACATGAACTGAACCCGATTCTGAAAGGACTACTTATTATAACAGAATCACAAGAAAATATGTATCAAGTCATGCAAAATAATATTCAGTATTAGAAAGAGGGTTTACTGAACTTGCAAAGTTAGCAAGTAATTTCAAACCAAAATGTCTTTTAATTGAAAATGACAAGATACAATTGTTAACCTAGGGGGGCTGTTTGTTTCACCGTAAAAGGCGTAAAAGTATGTAATTCGTAAATGACTTACAACACAATTACAACTACGGTGTTTGTTTAGACTGTAATTTATAAAAGACTTATGCAACTCAACTACCACTCACTTGTAACTCAATTACCACTCACTTACTGTCCAGTTACAGTTAATTTTGTGGTCATACAAATTTGTATTATTTTTTCATGTTAATATTAATTTTTTTAATATTTAACATTTTTAATATTTATTTGCAATATTAAAATTTTTTAAATCACCAAATAGTTAATTTTGTGGTCAACTTTTTTCACTTGCGATTTACACATTACGACAACCAAACACATAAAATATAATATACTTTCCCACTTATAACTTTATATTATTAACCAAACACCGCAAAACTTACATGCATGTAACTCATTTACAACTGTAAAAGACTTCATCAATTACGACTTACGAATTACGATCAATTACTACAACCAAACAGACCCTAGTAGAAGGGGAAAAAAAAAGAAACATACGAAAATTTACAACTCTTGTTACAAAGAGCCTCACCTTTAACGAAAGAGTGGAAAAGCTAAGACATTTGCTTTCCCAATATCTAACGCAATAGTTTAGTTTTGACTTTATGTTAGGATTTTGTCTTTTACGTTTTATATTGACCATTCATGTATTATATCATTGAGTAAACTTGACTCTGATCATGTCTTTGTCTTTTAGATTACCTTTAATGTTAGTAATAACTAAGTTGCAATTTGAAACAGAGACATCAGTTTCTATTGAAGACATTATTTGTTAGCCATAGATTCTTCTTCTAAGAATTGTTCACTTAATATAGATTTTCCTTTTAATATATGTTATCTGTTCATTTATTGTTTGAAAATGACTATTTCTCTAACTATTCTTGTTGTTCCGTATTGCAGTAGTGGAATATTTCTAATGAAGATACATCATGGTGGTAAAATTACTACAGGACCCAAAGATCCTACATTGGGGGCAAAGAGAGATGTTTTTAAGATGCGTGACAGCTGTTGCTTGTGTGGGGAGAGAGTGTAAAATCTAGAGTTGGTAGGGTTTTTAACCCATTGGAGATTGCTCAGAGAGAAGCAGCAGAGAAGCAAGAAGCAGCTCAGGCCGTCGACAGGCCTGAGTGCTGTCGGCAGCGGATACTCGGACACGAGCCAACAAGGGCTGCAGAAGCTCTGTCTGTTGATAGGCCTATGTAACGCCCCGATCCTAAAGATACGGAGACGTTATGGCGACGTACATACGCAAGGCGAAAAACCCCACGTACATACGCTAAGCCTCTGTACATTAAATAATCTCCATATATACCTGAATTCTAGCATGAAATAAGTACAAGAATACCTGCAGAAAAAGGTGAGGGATCATAACAGATAGGAAAACTGGAAAAAATACGATAACAGAAATAACACAACGATACCTATGAATAGTCTCGATCAAGAATCCCCTCTGTGACTCCACTGAACTAGCTGACTAAACGATAACTCGGATCCCCAATCTGGGCACGCAAACCCAGGGTCGTCAGAAAGCGACCTAGTGAGTGGTAAAATGAAGGAGGCAGTAATAGATATACAATAGTAATACAAGCACGATAATAATATATAAATACAGGATGTTGTACTAGGGAGACCATATAATAAGCATATAGGATGCAGTAGATATAAACATGTAAGCAGTAGAAATATATAAACAGGTCATCTTTTAATATCATCACTAAACCGGTTATCATTGGGTCATGTCTATCGTCGTATCCAGTTTATATAATATATAATGTTATCTAGTAGTGACGTGATAGAAGTGAACATGCTAGTGGTGATGTGATAGCAGTGAACATACAAATGGGCATATGCTAATTAACCAGTATACGGTGTGGTGCATAGAGAATAATGATGTATGCAAGGTATACAGAAAATAGAATATATGCACATATGCATGAATAGTATGCCACTACAGAAAGTGTAACATGTATCAGTTAAAGTAACAAGTATACATGTAATATAATATCGGATAAATGATCAGGTACAATAATAAGTACAACTATACAATAGTAAACATGTATCAGGCAAGGAACAATAACAAGTAGTAAATATGTATCAGGCAAGTCATGTTCTTTAGACAATAGTAGCAATCAGTACCGCCTGCTATTTTAATTACTCTCTTCCAGTGTCCCATATCACTGGCAGTTCATACTGGTGCCCGCACTCCAGTCGAACCCATCCGGACATGGCCTACGGGTACCATTATCCAAACGAGAGAGTAATCAAATAACAAGTGTTCCCGACGTCACTATTGTGTATACTGGTTTTATTATGTTAATTGGAAACTCATGGTCGAGGAGTTCTTATCGGGTGGGTGTATCCCGTGCATACCCGGGACAACGGCCTTAAACAGACCCCTGGCTGCTGAGACCAGGGCCAGCCCGCTAGAGCTGTAACATGTAACGGGAATCTCAATGGGCTAAAACAATAACGGGATGCTCATGAGTAACAGACGGTAGCCAGCACTATCCCGTCCCCTGCGGTGGGACAAACAATGGATCCAGACATCCACCCGATATGATCTAGTCAACCGTCAAGTCTCCCCCAAACCCAAGTTATCATTATTATTTTTCACTATACAGTATATCAGGAACAAGTATAGGATATGGTACATGTAATACGATAACATGACATGAGCTCTGTTGATATCATGAAACATGATAACGGGAAACGGGAAATAATAGATGTGGAATTCCACACATTGCATATCAACAGCTCTCATGTCCAGTAACGGGAAATCCATATCAGTAACAGGAAACAATCATATAAGAGGAACACAGGGATAACAGGGAACAATAATACATGTAATATGCACGGTGAGTCATATGGCAATAAGATAGAAACCATACATGCATGTACACTCGTGTGGTGAGCATGTGTAACAGTGATGTGTGAACATGAGATAATAATGTATCGAGCATCCATGTAACGATGATATCAATATATGAAATGTCGGTATCCAGTGAATTGGTGTATCCGTGTCCCACTAATAATGTACAGGTTTCTGTGTAATAGTAACCATAACATGCAATAGCAAGTCGGTGTATCCGTATTTCAGTAATGCACAAACACGCAGTGATCGTGTCGTGAATCTCAGTAACTATGTCATGGTGAGACATGTACAAGAGACTACATGATATCCAGGGTAACTGATATCTACATGCAACACGGTGGTCAGTGTACCAGTGGGTCGGTAAAGGTGACAGTGGAATAGTGACAATATCTTGTATTATGGAGTACGCATGTTACTAGTAGCAGTATTGTGTAACTACGCGCATATCAGTGTACATGCAGCCGTAGTGTGTAACCATAATCGTTATCCATGCAGTGACAGTGTCTAGTACCTCGACTTGATCATCTATCACTTATCCTCACATTAATATATTATACCGATTCTTATTACCATGTTTTAGGAAGGAACATTCTAGTGCTAATTTCATAATTACGATTTTTGTAATTAAAGCAAGAAAAACATGAATAAATAATTTATAAAAGGGAAAACACTCACAAACTAGCCATAGGATAGCAGCTCTCTTCCCCACAATCGCAACGGGTCCAGAATCGCCCGAATTGGAGTCCGGATGCTCCAGATATCGCCCGAATACTAAATCATAACAAATAGGGTTAAATATGTAAATAGAAATAATAAATGCAAATACTGAATTGTACACGGGGGGTTTCTGTAAAATTACCTGTAATGGGTTTGGATGCGGGTTTAGGCTCATAACGGGTCGGGTTAGGATCCGATAACCCGAACCCATAACTTAAATTAATTGGTAGAGGGTTAACGGGTTTATGGGTGCTATACCCTACCCAATAAGGGGGTAATTGGGTTTGGGTTTTACCCAAACCCAATTAGGAATAAAAACAGCACAGCAGCAGCTTTGCTGCTGCTGCGCGTCCGCGTCCAGGCCGGACAGCACCCGCTGGCCGGCGGCGGAGGAGGCCCGCCGGCGGTGGTCCCGGCCGCCGGCGGCGCGGCCGTCAGGCCGGGGGAGAGAGGGAATTAGAGATAGAGAGAGGGAGGAGAGGGAGAGAAGGGGGCAGGGTTTTACAGCAAGAAGAAGATAAAGAAGAAGGGGATGAAGGGGGCTACGGTGGCGGCTGGCCGGGCTGGGGCGCGGCCGCCGGCGGCGGCCGGCGGGCGGCGAGCTGGCCTGGCCGCTGGCAGCGGTCAGGCCCCCGCCCCTTGTGGGTGGTCTGTACAGAGCAAGAGGAGGAGGGATGGGGAGAGAGAGAGAGTTAGAGAGAGAGAGAGATTGAGAGAGAGAGAGTTTTAGAGAGAGGAAGAGAGAGAAAGAGAGATGGAGATTTTATAGGGGAGAGAGAGGCGGTGGAAGTTGGTCAAAGGCGGTGGGGAAGAATGCGCTGGAAAGAAGAAGAAGGGAAAGAAAAAGAAAAAGAAAAAGAAAAGAAGAGAAATGGTTAAAATAATATTATTTTAATAGGGTCAAAAATTGACTAGCCCCGAACGGTGCCCAAAAATTACCAAAAAATAGAGAATATTATCCTGAGACATAAAAGAAAGACGGTTTCTAGAAATTCAATCCGGTTTGTCAATTAAAAATCCTGGAAGGTGTCGCCGGTACCCGGCGACACCGGTTTGGCCGGATTTTTGATAAATTCAGAAAAATTCTCAAAAATACCCTAACGTAGATAGCACGATTCTAAGGCGCATGGTGAATGCGGAGTCTTAAAATATAACTCCGTTTGTGAAATAAAAATCATAAAGCCTATTATCGGTATCGGTCGACACCGACTACGGAGATTTTCCAAACTACTCCAGAAAATTCCAGAAAATCCTGAAAAATCTAAAATATTAAAAAATAATTTTTGAAACTAAAATCAGCTCAATCGGACTACCACGGAGGTCAAATCAATTTGCACGTCGTATAGCGTACCGATACGGTGATACGTACATCGGGGATCAGGGGGTTACATTTTTAACTTGGGTTTGGGGGAGACTTGACGGTTGACTAGATCATATCGGGTGGATGTCTGGATCCATTGTTTGTCCCACTGCAGGGGACGGGGTAGTGCTGGCTACCGTCTGTTACTCATGAGCATCCCGTTATTGTTTTAGCTCATTGAGATTCCCGTTACATGTTACAACTCTAGCGGGCTGGCCCTGGTCTCAGCAGCCAGGGGTCTGTTTAAGGCCGTTGTCCCGGGTATGCACGGGATACACCCACCCGATAAGAACTCCTCGACCATGAGTTTCCAATTAACATAATAAAACCAGTATACACAATAGTGACATCGGGAATACTTATTATTTGATTACTCTCTCGTTTGGATAATGGTACCCGTAGGCCATGTCCGGATGGGTTCGACTGGAGTGCGGGCTCCAGTATGAACTGCCAGTGGTATGGGACACTGGAAGAGAGTAATTAAAATAGCAGGCGGTACTGATTGCTACTATTGTCTAAAGAACATGACTTGCCTGATACATATTTACTACTTGTTATTGTTCCTTGCCTGATACATGTTTACTATTGTATAGTTGTACTTATTATTGTACCTGATCATTTATCCGATATTATGTTACATGTATACTTGTTACTTTAACTGATACATGTTACACTTTTTGTAGTGGCATACTATTCATGCATATGTGCATATATTCTATTTTCTGTATACCTTGCATACATCATTATTCTCTATGCACCACACCGTATACTGGTTAGTTAGTATATGCCCATTTGTATGTTCACTGCTATCACATCACCACTAGCATGTTCACTTCTATCACGTCACTACTAGATAACATTATATATTATATAAACTGGATACGACGATAGACATGACCCAATGATAACCGGTTTAGTGACGATATTAAAAGATGACCTGTTTATATATTTCTACTGCTTACATGTTTATATCTACTGCATCCTATATGCTTATTATATGGTCTCCCTAGTACAACATCCTGTATTTATATATTATTATCGTGCTTGTATTACTATTGTATATCTATTACTGCCTCCTTCATTTTACCACTCACTAGGTCGCTTTCTGACGACCCTGGGTTTGCGTGCCCAGATTGGGGATCCGAGTTATCGTTCAGTCAGCTAGTTCAGTGGAGTCACAGAGGGGATTCTTGATCGAGACTATTCATAGGTATCGTTGTGTTATTTCTGTTATCGTATTTTTCCCAGTTTTCCTATCTGTTATGATCCCTCACCTTTTTCTGCAGGTATTCTTGTACTTATTTCATGCTGGAATTCAGGTATATATGGAGATTATTTACTGTACTGAGGCTTAGCGTACGTATGTGGGGTTTTCCGCCTTGCGTATGTACGTCGCCATAACGTCTCCATATCTTTAGGATCGGGGCGTTACAGCCTGGGAGCTGTCGACAGATGTTTTGTGAAGGCTGTCGACAGACATGCTCAGTTTGTTGACAGGCAGCCAGATAGACAGTTTGGTCTACACAGTCTGTCGACAGGCTAAAAGAGTTGTCGATAGAGATCGATTTTTGGACGAGTCCGAGACAAATTCTGAATTTGTCTTTTATCCAAATTCAGAGTTTGACTGGGAAGAGTTGCAGGTTATTGTAAGAGATCTAGGATATGAAGATGGATATAATATATTTTTAAAGTTTGGAAGAAGAAATTTTCTCAGTGTATCTTGTAAATAGTAGTGAAAAAGTAAGACTAATTGTGGATAACACTAGGGAGTGGGCAGTTGATCTATATGTTCATGAAGTAGAGGATGATGAGGATGATGGTCAACATTCTGGTTCAAATATGTTAAGATTTTGTCTTGTTTTCAAGAAGATGTGGTGGTCCAAGAATATCGAATCGAGTTGGAGAAGATGATAACTTGAAGTAGAAAAGCCAAACCAAATGGGTGCGAGTTAGCCGACTTATAAATTGTTTCATTCTGCTAATGCACAGGACCGATCGACTATATAGTCGACTGGACGATACAGAGGCAGATGCAGAGAATGATCGATTATATAGTATTGACTTATAAAATTATAAGTTGACTAATCGAGGCATTTTTTGAAGCATGAGTCAGTTTTCTTTTCAGGCACAGGTTTTCTTTTCTAGTGGATTCGAAAAATTGAAAGGTTTAGAATTCTTCTAGATCAAGAAGATCAACTCCTAATAGGATTGATCAAAATTCTTCAAGCATCCAATGACCAAGATCATCTTATAGACCAAGTAGGAGTTGTATTGTAAAATCTTATAATTAAATGCTGTAATCAGGCATTGTAATTGTCTCGAACAAGAAGAAAATCTAAAGTAAAAGAGATCAAAATAAGTCAAGAAAGAGAGGAGCAAGATGAAGGTGCACAGAGAGAAGGTATACTTTTATAATCTAGGTCTATATTCAAAGAAAAGGTGATTACTCTTGTGGGATTAAGATGAATGTTAGATCTCTTTGTATAAAATTTACTAATAAAGCTTTCTCAAGTTCTTCCCCCGCGGATGTGGGCCAAATTTGGGCCGAACCACGTTAAATTGTCATGTTATTTCTTATTACTCTTTTGTCTAAATATTACTAGTTTGCTCTACAACAGTTTTCTTTTTGCAAGTATCATCATATTGCCAAGTTTTGCAAACGTCAATCCCAAGAGTAATAATCGGTATCATACCGCCGATTCGTTGCAACAAAATATAAATGATGATGTTGAAATTGACGACGAGGGAGATAATAAAGATGGCAAAGAAGAAGATGGAGAAGAGAACTATGCTCAACCAAGAAAAAGGAAGGAAGATCAAGGGGAGGGCCTCCTAAGTCAAATGAAGACAACAGCCTTGTTAGCCAAAAGGGATTTGAGAATATGTTGCTTTCTAGTGGCATAGGCATTATTTCAAGGAATTCAGATTCAGTTGGTACACAAATTCCACCAAGGAAGTGTTCTAGTGTGAGGGAACAAGTGAGAAGTGAAGAAGTCCCAATATGAAAGTTTATGTACCTTAATTGTATTAAATAGTGGTAAAAGTTTATGTACCTTAATTGTATTAAAAAAGGAAAGTGAAGAACATAGAATCATCTCATTTTTAATTGTCTGCAGCCCATTCACCAAGCTTGAGCTGCGGGTAGCGATCCGCGTGCTCCTCTTGAAAAGAATCTCGTCCCTTCATTGTCATCAAATCTAACGATCGAAAATATTTCTCCCCGCCTCCATCGAAATATTTCAAAATCTCCCCCCAAAAAGATGTGCTCCTCCCTCCCTCTATAAAAACTCCAGCCCCAAATTCCCTTCTTCTCACGCAGCACCAGCATCAACTCTCTCTCTCTCTCTCTCTCTCTCTCTCTCTCTAACCAAGTATCAAAAGGCAAAAGCAATGGCCCGCACGAAGCAGACGGCCCGCAAGTCGACCGGCGGCAAGGCCCCCCGCAAGCAGCTGGCCACCAAGGCGGCGAGGAAGTCAGCGCCGGCGACGGGAGGAGTGAAGAAGCCCCACAGATACAGGCCGGGGACGGTGGCTCTGAGAGAGATCAGAAAGTATCAGAAGAGCACGGAGCTCCTCATCAGGAAGCTCCCCTTCCAGAGGCTCGTCCGTGAGATCGCCCAGGACTTCAAAACTGATCTTAGGTTTCAGAGCTCTGCCGTGGCCGCGCTGCAGGAGGCGGCGGAGGCCTACTTGGTGGGTCTCTTCGAGGACACCAATCTGTGCGCCATCCACGCCAAGAGGGTCACCATCATGCCCAAGGACATTCAGCTCGCAAGGAGGATCCGAGGGGAGAGGGCTTAGGTTTGTTAATCAAGCTTGTAACCTCGATGCTAGAAAAAAGAGGAAAAAAAAAAGGTGCCTGTAATTGTTGTCTTTTAAATCTCAGTAAAATTGGAATGCTAACCACCTGTATGCTGAAATTCCTGTGGTCAATGTCATTTCTTTGAGCAGGCTTTGAACCAGAATGAAATTTTATCCCAAGCCTCCCGTCTCATCTCTTTGGCAATTCAACAGTTTGAAAGCAAGATCACAAGATTCATAAGTCGAAACATGTATTTCAAATTAATGGAACTAATCAACAACAATCAAACATAAGATTTCTTCCCCATCCTCGCCTATTTCTTGAAGTGCATTGACAACTGAAGCAATGTATTCTTCTCCTACCATGTTGGTTTAGGCACCGATACAGGACTTTTGGGACTAATCTTCCAACCAACACTCTCTGCTAGGGATGATAAACGGGTTGAATTGGGTTGATTTGTTCTGTTAGCTAACGAATTTGTTACGAGACGACTCTAAACGAGGCAAATCAAGTAATTTTCTTTGACCTGAGTTGTTATCCGGATTCGTCGAGACGGGTTGGATTAGTTTCAGATTTTATTATTATTTTATTTTTAAAAATTTTAAATTTATCACAATAAGGAATTTTTTGAACTGTTGAGAGCTAAAAAAAAACAAAAAACAAAATATGGGTCCAAAACTAATTTTTTTGTCTTACATATATAATAATATAGGACTTTAAAAGAAAGAAAAAAAAGGAGGGGTTGGAGAAAATTTTTTCTGATCCGATTTGTCCTGTGATTCGTTACGGGACAAATTTGATCCTCAATTTGGGTTAACCCACACCTAAACGGGATGGGTCCGGGTTGACCCGCAACCCACCCTGTGTGACTCAAACGGGTCGCACAGGACGGATTGACCTGCCCTATTAGTCATCCCTACTCTCTACTCGATGAGAACTGATCTCAATTGAATGAGCACCATTGCTATGCGAAGAGTTCCTACATGGTTAGCATAGGGTTTGTTTGGTTGTTGTAATTGATCTTAATTTATATGTTGTAATTAGTAAATTTTTTTTATAGTTGTAAATGAGTTACATGCATGTAAATTTTACGATGTTTGGTTGCTAAGGGCGTGTTTGGATGTAAGGAATCCGAGTGAAGTGAGGAAGTGGGGAAGTATAATTGCTCATTTCCCTATCTATCCAAACACCGGAAAAGGAAAATAAGAAAGCCCCCTTTTCTCATTTTCATCTCTCTTTTACACAACCATTTTCTCACTTCCAGAGTGCTACAGTTAATTTTGTGGTCATGTAAATCTCATTTATAATAAGTTATAGCATAAAACAGTTAATTTTTTGGTCATGTAAATCTCACTTGCATTCTAATTACAATCTATTTTTTATTTTTCTTAATTAATTTTTATTTTAATATTATTTTGCGGTCAACTTTGTGGTCAACTTTTCCATTTCCACTTTTCATTACCATCCAAACACCGGAAACGACAAAACATTTTCCAAACCACACTTCCCAACAACCATCCAAACACCAGAAAACTTACTACTCATTTCCCTTTTTCCTAAAGGAAATAAATCTTACTTCCTACTTCCTCACTTCACACCAATTCCTTAAATCCAAACAGACCCTAATATAAAGTTGTAAGTGAGAAAATGTATTATGTTTTACGGTGTTTGGTTGTTGTAATGTGTAAGTCGTAAGTGAAAAAGTCGATCACAATTAATTATTTAGTGATTTAAAAAAATTAATATTGTAAATAAATATAAAAATGCTAAATATTAAAAAATTTAATATTAATATAAAAAATAATACAAATTTGTATGACCATACAATTAATAGTAAGCGAGTAGTAATTGAGTTGCAAGTGAGTAATAGTTGAGTTACGTAAGTCATTTATAAATTACGGTGCAAACAAACGTTATAATTGTAATTGAGCTGTAAGTTATTACAAATTACAGCCTTTTACGACTTTTACCCCAAACGAACAGCTCCACGGTGTCGGATGATGGGGGTGATGTCGTTGATCAAATCAGTGCAGAAGAATTGTTTTTGCCCTACCTAAAAGGGTAGGAACCCATTATATTTTCCAAATAAGGGAGGGTATGACATGTGCCAGCCCGGCAAATTTAGATAATTCAGAATTGCATAATTGTCAAGTTTCAAGCTATTTTTGTAAATTGTATGCAAACCCGCCCGAAGCCGAACCTCCCAAACTGCATGTAGACCACAGGTCGTGCGGGTTTGGGCTTGGTCGGGTTCGGATTCAACCCGCCCCGGTGGCATTACAATTTGCCCTCTAAAAATTGAATTTTTCTTGGTTGGCCGTACATCAAAAAAGCAAAAAAGAAAAAAGAAAAAAAGAAAAAGGTTTGGGCGGCTAGGCCAGTCCCCTGCTCAAACGCAACCCGCGCCCACAGTAATCAGTAGTATCCCCTCAAATTAAATCTCTCTCTCTCTCTCTGAGATCCCCTCTTCTTCTAACCTGTTTGTTTCGTTACAAAACGTCACAAGTCGTAAGTCGTAAAATGAGAATGAAAAAAGTGAACTGTAGTAAAGAAAATATATTGTGTTTTACGATGTTTGGTTGATAAAGTGGAGTGTAAATGGAAAAGTATATTGTATTTTACGGTGTTTGATTGATAATGTAAAAGTGTAAGTGAAAAAGTTGAACACAAAATTAACTGTAGTAGTGATTTAAATATTATAAATACTATTAAATTAAATCTACTATTGCAAATTAAATTGTATTAATAAATTTGAGATAAAAAAATTAATAATCTTAATATTTTATTTATAACAATAATATTAATAAAATATTAGTATAAATAGTAAAATATTACTAAAATATTAACTAAATAAATAATATAAAATTTTAAGAAAATCTAAAGAACGTTAATAAAATTTTAAGAATACTAATAAAATATAAATATTAAAAAATCTTACAAAAATAATAAAATATAGTTATAGTATTATAATATTAAAAATACTTGAAAATTATTATAATATAAATTTTATTATAATATTGTTGTAATATTATAGAAATATGAGTGTAAAAGTGAGATTTACATGACCACAAATTTAACTGTAGCAATTACAAGTGGGAAAAAAAGAGTTACATTTTGTAACTTGTTTTTCAGCGAAACAAACAACGGAAAATGAAAAAGAAGTTTTATGACTAGCGTTTTGCGGCGAAACAAACACGCCCTGAATATATAATAAAATCTCCCGCCTTTAAAATCCGACTCATTGTTAAATTTCCATCCTGTCGAGATCTGCTCTCCGCCGACGATGATGGATCTGACGGTCGTCGATCTCGCCGCCTACCTCTCGACCTCCTCCCCGGCGGAGGACCTCGCCGCCCTATGCTCGGCGGTGAGCAGATCGCTGAGGGAGACGGGGGCTCTCCTGGTGAAGGACCCGCGGTGCTCGGCTGAGGACAACGATCGGTTCCTCGATATGATGGAGAAGTACTTCGAGCGATCTGATGAGTTTAAACGACTCCAGGAGCGGGCTCATCTCCACTACCAGGTCAATCTGGGGACTTATTTTTTTTAAAACTTTTTTGGCTTTGATTTTTTTTATATCTAGGGTTGTGATTTTGTTGGGGTGTAGTTGAACTTGTGAGCAGTTTGGTAGATATTTAATTTTGATTATGATTTTCTTAATGTCTTTATTAATTTATCAACAGATTGACAAGGGGTTATTATGTAAACTTGGTAGTCCTCTCTATCAAGTTTGTTTCTTTCTTTTTCCCTCTTTCTTGTCTTTTTAGATTTCTGAAAACTCTTCCAAGTATTTCACGTTTATTGTGAAAAATCGTGAGTAGTTTAAGTGATCTGATAAGTTCAGATGCCTGACGATGTGTATTTATTTGATGTTGGAAATTGAAAATAGAAAATTTGGGTTTTTTGGGCAGTTAGATTCGTGAGATTTTGACTCAGATAGGGAAGGATTGGGAGGAGATTCTTGCAGTAGTTCTGGGAAACTGGAAGGTCTTTAATGAGAAGAGTCATCAATAGATTATACTATTGATCTTACATATAGGAATTTAATTAGACATGATAGATTAGGTTTTAATCTATGATCTTTTGAGGGTCTGTAGATGCTTCCTTTATTCATAATTAGAGAATGTATCTTTTAATATAAAAAGTTCGATCTGTTGTTTTTGGAACACCCGAAGTGAGTTGGTTCTTCCGAAGAACTGGAAGCAGATCGCTATGCCGGGGCGAGGGGGCGGGAAAACGATATTGGGGTTCCCAATGCTCTCCACACGTCACGAGACGTGCCAACCTCAGGATCCTTTACTCCTAACCCCATGATGGTTTCGAGACGGAGCTTAACCTGAGTCTTGGTTAAGAATGGCGATGACCTACATCTCACACAGGCATGATTCCATAGATTGTTTCATTCGACATCGTGATGGATGACATCATGGTTCAAAGTCTCGGTCTCGGCCGCCGACTCGGCCGGCACCGAGACGGATCGGTCTCGGCGACTCGGATCGGACTCGGACGATACGCGCAAAACGCTACATAGAACGCCAAAAAAATTATGAAAAAATCATGACAAATCATAAAAAATGTAAACATCAAAATTAATGCATCACATATTCAAAACATATCACCTAACACTCAAAACATAACGTGAAAGTATAAATACAAGCGTCGTCGGTAGAAAAATATCAAAATACATGCATAATATAGTAAATTGCACAAAATAATTCATAAGTACCTGCTAATATAGTCATTTCCACATTGAATTACGAGGAGGCTCCAAATCATCATTATCATCTGGCCCGCGATAAGTATAGAAACCAGGCATATAGTTTCCATAAGGATAATAATATGTTTGTGTGTGAGATCTTGTAGGCTGAGATGATTGGTCAGAGGATCCACTATCAGAGTAATATGACGGTAGGGGTTGTGCAATATCAGCTCCATGGTGATAATACCAAAACCTCGATATTCAGTGCTGCTAGTAGAGTATTCACCAGTGCTAGAATAATCAGTACCAGAATATTGGTCAGATGTCAAACCCAACCCCTGTAAATGGCCTTCAAGACTATGATGATCATGTGAGTAGTTATCATGTCCACTCGAATAATCATCGCTAGAACTGAATTCGACCAACCGATCCAAATGCCTACGCTGTTGTGAAATCCCCGCCCGGCCTCCATGATCTGTATCTTGTGTGGCATAATATTCTGAATCCCATGTTAAAGCATCATCTCGTTGGCTTCCACCAACACCATGAGTCTCTTCAACATTACCGCCATCACCACCATCACCGCCGCCATCACCCTCACCAGCATCACCGCCACCACCATCACCGCCATCATCATCACCGCTGTCATCATCACCGCCATCACCATCATCACCGCCACTTTCGTCAGTATGACGAATACCTTCATCTAACCAACCTAAGTCATCTGGTGGTAACATCGGCTGTTCTCCCTCACGAATCCACTCATCCAAAATATCATCATTGAAAATATTGTTCAGATCAATTGGGTTGTAATAATCATCAGTGTCGCTTTTGCATGTCAAGTTTCTTACTCGCAACCGCATATTGTAATGCACAAATACTAGTTTATGCAACTTTTTCATTGCCAACCGGTTGCGCAATTTTGTATGAATTAGCGACCACGTGCTCCAATTTCTTTCACAACCCGATGAAGAACATGTTTGGCTTAAGACTTTGATGACAATTTTCTGCAGATTGGGAGCTTCTTCGCCATAATTAATCCACCAATCAGCTGGAAGAGATTGTTGCACTGCTCTTCTAGTTAGTGAGCTTCCAAATTCTCCAACTCCATCCACAAATAATTTTATCTGTGAGAATACACATCACAAGTGTTAATATTTGCATAACATTATATCGATGAAATAAATAAATTATTATTACCTCATTAATAGCTCTTGCTTGTTTATTCAAATCTGGCTCCAATCTTTTAATGACCTCCTTTAATCCATATCTCACTTCTGGATGTGTAGAAAAGTTTTTTGAATATTGGAGTGCTGGATTTAAAAAATATGCTGCAATAATGTAAGCACACGATTGTTATGATATGACAGTTTCAATTTCTAGTCAACAAATATGATTTCTAGGCAAATGAATTACCAGCAGCATGCAAGTGTCTATGCAATTGTCCCTCCCATCTTCTATCAATGATATCCCAGTACTTCTTCCAGTTCTTATTTGAGGCCTTTATAGCCAATTTTGCTCTATCCATAGCTTCATATATAATAGATAGTGTAGGTTTCTTGTCCTGGTCCACTATCTTCAAGACTCTAACAAGAGGATCAATAATGTTTTGGACCTCTCTTGCTTTCTTCGAAAACCGGTCAGTCAGAATGAGATTAGAAACCTTATCTCGCACACTTCTTCTACTCCTTTCCTTGTTGAATTCACGCCATTCGGTAGTCGTGCACATTCTTTTCAAATCTTGCTCATAGCGAATAAGGCTTTCAATAGAAATAAACTCGGTGGCAAACCGTGTTATACCTGGTCTCAACAAATCTCTATCTTTGGTATATAGCTTCATTAAATTCACCACTTTGAGGCTATTGTAAATGAATGATGTGATCATCTTAGCATCATCCAATGTCTCCTTGACTGATTTCAAAAAGCTAATATCTTCAAGCATCAAATCAATGCAATGTGCTGCACAGGGAGACCAAAATAAATGTTTTCTCTTCTCCATCAACATGTGACCAGCTGCTTTGAAACTTGCCTCATTATCTGTTACAACCTGCACGATATTTTCTTCACCAACTTCATCAACAACTTTATCCATTAGCGAGAATATATACTCAGCAGTCTTCGAGATATTAGTGATATCAACAGAAGTATGGTAGATCATGCTTCTATCACAATAAATCATGAAATTAACAATAGGCTTTCTATTATGAGAACTCCATCCATCACACATGATCGTGCAACCATACTGCGGCCATTTTGTTTTTATTGAAGCAATATATACTTCAATTTCTTTCATTTCCTCCTCTAAATATAGATTGTCAATCTGGTACCCTGTAGGGCCTTTTACACCTGGGCCTGCCTCCGCAATAGTATTAATCATGGCTTGGTAGTAAGGACCACTATCAGCTGCATTGAATGGTATTGCATTGTAGTGAAAGAACTTCGCCACGGATTTCCCAACCTTTTTCATATTCTCAGTTGAGAACATGCTTTTGATTGATTTCTGTTTTGTTGGGAACATGTAAGGATCAATACCACGAGCTGGAATTTCAGCTTCTCTCATAGTCATACTCCGACGCAATCCACGGTTACTCTCTGATCCTGAAGGCTGTGAACTACTGCCACCAATATCAACTCCTTCTGCCGATCTCCAAGCCATTTCACGACTTTCTTTCATGGCTTGTTTTAGTTGTCTTCTTTCAACTCCTTCTAAACCACCAACTTCTTCAATTTCATTATCAGAATCTTCTTCGGTCACATCATAAAAATCTTCCTCACTTAAAGATCTCATAAGTCGGTCTTTTTTAGATTTTATGGCCGCTCTTTCTTTGCTACCTTCAGAAAGATGTCGTCTCATTATTTGAGATATCTCTTTTGATACTCGCAAGCATCCTTCCACCTGACCGGGTACATGTGCTATATGCTGCTTCAATCTAGTGATACCACCATGGACTTGTTTCCCACAATTATTACACTTCACAAGTTTTCTACTTCCACCAACAGGGGTACCATGTTCCCATCCAATATCGCGTTGCTTTGGAGCCATACTGAAATTTAAAAAAATTATCTGTTAAATTAAATTAAAACTAAAATTAACTAAATTAAAAAAATATTAAATTAAACTCAATTAAATGAAACTACATTAAATTAAACTAAACTAGTTATACTAGATTAAGCAACACTAACTTAATTACCTAACTTCAATAAAATTATTAAATTACCTAACTTAATTACAAAACTTTATTAAATTAAATTAACCTAAATTAAGTTAACTAAACTAATTTAAATTAAATTAAATTCAATTAAATGAAACTACATTAAATTAAACTAAACTAGTTTATACTAGATTAAGCAACACTAACTTAATTACCTAACTTCAATAAAATTATTAAATTACCTAACTTAATTACAAAACTTTATTAAATTAAATTAACCTAAATTAAGTTAACTAAACTAATTTAAATTAAATTAAATTCAATTAAATGAAACTACATTAAATTAAACTAAACTAGTTTATACTAGATTAACCTACACTAACTTAATTACCTAACTTCAATTAAATTATTAAATTACCTAACTTAATTACAAAACTTTATTAGATTAATTAACCTAAATTAAGTTAAATTAACTTTACCTAAACTAAACTAAATTAAATTACATTAAATGCAAATTAATTAGAGAGAGAGGAACAGAGAGAGGGAGAGAGACGGAGACAGAGGAGAGAGAGGGAAACACAGTGGAGGAGAGAGAGACGGAGAGAGAGAGAGACAGAGAGAGGGAGAGGGGGAGAGACTGAGAGGGAGAGGGGGAGAGAGAGAGTCCGACAGAGAGAGAGAGAGATACAGAGGGAGAGAGAGAGAGTCCGACAGAGAGAGAGAGAGTCGCTGCGGAGAGAGAGAGACAGAGAGAGAGACAGAGAGAGAGAGCACTGCCGAGTTGGGAGAGAGTCGCTGCGGAGAGAGAGACAGAGAGAGACGGAGAGAGAGAGAGTCGCTGCGGGGAGAGAGACGGAGAAAGAGAGGGAGAGAGGCACAGAGAGAGGGAGAGGGGGGAGAGAGAGAGACTGAGAGGGAGAGAGGGGAGAGGGAGAATTACCTGCAGACGGACGGCGACGGCGACGGCGACGACGACGCGGGGGGACGGCGAGGGCGACGCGGGGGGGACAGCGAGCGCGAGAGAGAGAGAGAGAGATCAGATCTGATCTCTCTCTCTCTCTCTCCCTCAGCGCTTTTTAATCGGGGGTTCACGGGCGCCGATTCAACCTGGATCGGGTCCGACTCGGCGATCTTCGGTTGACTCGGGCCTCCGAGTCGTATCGGAGGGGGCCGAGTCGGATACGACTCGGCCGAGTCGTATCCGACTCGGCCGAGTTTTCGAACTCTGGATGACATAGCTTATGATCATCAGCTTTTATTATGCCCCCATAACCTTTGTTCTGACTTCAATCTATACTTCCTTCTATCGACTATGGTTTAGGGTATCAAGATGACGTGACTTCATTAGGAGTGTGACATAATTTCAAATTGATCAGCTTTTATTTACAAGCATTAGCTTTGATCCCCATATTTTCAACTGGCTGCAATCCCCAGGCAACCCCGCGCACACGCACCCACGCGTGTGCACACGCACCCATGCTGTTATTTTACACTTGATTCTGTTAAGCCTCTCAATTTATGAAAATCTTCTCCGAAAACTTTTATCCACTGACATGGTAAATTCCAATATTTGTATAAATTTAGACAAAAAAGAAAGTTGTCTTTTTCATTTGTTGGTGCATGTCATAGATTCCCATTGTTCTGGGTCTTAGGTTAGGATTCAGTCATATGCTGTTACCTAATATTCCAATTCCAATTTTAAATAAGGTGGTTCTCATTACTTTGACCTCCTTGACTTGTTACCACGTGTAAGTTGTAACTGAGGTCACTTCCATGAGATGCATTCATCGGCAAAGATTGTATTCGCCTGATATAACCTCTCATTAGCCCTGTTTGGTATGTATTTTGTGTCCTTTTGAAGCTGCTCCATGGTCTTTTGAGTATATGATACCATATTAGGATCAACTGTGTTGTATGATACTGAGGCTTCTTCTTATGCATGCTGACTCTGTTGAATGTCCTTTTGAAACTACTCCATGGCAAGTAGGCTACCATCTCAGTATCAGTTAACCTCATGATACTCCATTTTTTCTTAAGATGTGTGTAAATGTCATTGCATATCCTACATTTACCTCCTAATCTTGTGTTTGCTCGAGCTAAAAACTATCAGAAGTCTCGTTCATTTTTTGACAGGTACATATTAGCTATATTGGACATACACGAACTACATGCTATGTTTAAATTTCCTGAGCTGCAGTTAGTCTCACAGGGCTGATGCTTATAGTAAAATAAAAGGAAAAAAAAGGAAAATGAAAAGGAAAATGAATGGTGTCATTATCATTTCTATATGCATGCGTGAGGTCCTTTCTCATACTTCTGTGTCTCAAAGTCTTCAGGTTTACTTGAGATGTCAGCTATAGTCTAACTATTGTATATGGAGGATTTTGTTATTTTCTCAACAAATATGAAGGATTTCATTGCTTTGATTCACTTAGTGTCCTATATGATGAAGAAAATTCCAAGATAAATTTTCATTGGGAACAGTTATAGTCTGTTATGATCCAACTTTTGCTAGCTCATTGTCAGATGGCCCGGCATTGCCCATTTTTGATATGGAGTGTATGTCCTTTTGGAGATACTCCATGATCTTCTGATTATTCTACAATCTCATGGATCAATTATCTTTTTGGTACTAATTTTTCCTCTAATGCATGCCGACTATGTCCCATATCCTTTTGATTCCACTCCACGGTCAACTACGTAGGCTACCATCTGAAGTATCAACTGTCTTCATGGTACGCAGAATTAGGATTTTTCTTTATTTACATGCAGTTTGCTTTTGTTTAGATGCAACTAACTTTTGTGCTTTCTATGTGGAACCCTCTTTTCAATGACAAACAATCACCCTCACCTTGGAGGTTGAATAGTGACCCACTACTCAACTACCTATGGTTTTGTGATTGCACCTTTTGTATGATTTGGTGTCACTTTTGCCAGTATTAATTTTAGCAGTTGGAGGGCTGTAATGTTACAATGAAATTCGTCTTTGTTTAAAGCAACAAGGGAGACTGATTGATTGTTTGTTATAACCAAGCATACTGAACTGAAGTTCTTAGCAATCCAAATTATCTTGCATGTGTGAACTACATTCTAATACTCATTAATGGATCAACAGTGCACACACAGATATGACTGCAGGATGTGTGCACATCAAGCACACGTTGATTCCATCCAGATTCATGATGGATTGTGTAATAAATCCTAATGCTGCTAATATCATGGCGTTGAGGGTCCTGTAGTTTAAGCACGAGCGCATCCCAGAAATGCACTATAATGTAGCTTGAATGCACGAAAATTTTGTCAAACTGCAGTTTCTTCGACTGCTCTCTGCACCATCTTGCCCTTTTGTCCTAAGTTAATATTTCTTGTTTCATACATGATACATCCACTGCCCTTGGAATTCTGTATGATCTCATGTACTTTTTCTCCACTTGCAACCTTGGCGGTGCCTTCCTGGTAGATGGTTATTGTGCCATCTGGGTGAGCGCCTAGGTTGCACTAGTATGAGTACGTGATATGTATACATTGTAATACGGGTACAAGGATGCAAAAATCTTTGAAATCCAGGATATGGTTAGGTTTTAGGGACGACAATTATAGAAGTGTGCATGTGAGCTAATGTTATTTGTCCATAATGTGGATTTATAAGGTCATAATGGTTGAAAAAACGAAATAAGTTTGATAATATAAAATATTTTCAAGTTATATCAATTAATAGTTACAAAAATATCCATATCTTTTGTTAAGAATGTGGATATATTAGATTTACGTATCTATAAATCAAATGGAATTTATCGTTTATGCATTAGTATTTTAAACTTGCTTTGGTACATTTTTGAAAGTTTTTGATATGCTTAGGATAGATATGTTATAGATTTTAGGATACATTATAGAAGTATCCAACAAGTATCCATCAAGTTTTTCGGATAACAATCCAAGTAGCGAATACGGATACGGGTGTGGCTCTTTGATCAAAGTATCCATGCAACATAGGTGACCACAAAGTCGCTTGGCATATCCTTTGTTTACTATTCGCCGTATCTTCAAAAGATTCTCTTTCGTGTTGGATGAGTTCATAATTATTTCATCCACCAAAGATATTGTTTATGTTAAGTTATCTCAAGAAACTGACCCCTGATGTCACTTTCAAATTCTCAAAGGAGGTGTAATGCGATTAATCTATTGCCAGTATCCACATTAATGTTTATAATTTTTTATGAGTGGTCACTAAAATTTTGGTTGATTGGAAAATGCAGGGTGGTGTTACACCTGAAGGAGTGGAGGTTCCTCGCAGTCTGGTAGACGAGGAATTGCAGAAGAAATAAGGATGATGCCAGAAGAGTTTCAACCATCCATACCTAGAGGACCGGATCCAAAATGGCGATACATGTGGAGTGTCGGTCCTCGGCCAGAAAACACCCGCTTTAAGGTCATATTTCATCTGAGCAAGTTTATTGTGCACATTCATATGGTATAAGAATGTCTGTCTTACTGTCTCATTCATATAGGAACTGAATTCTGAACCCGTGATACCTGAAGGGTTCCATGGATGGAAAGAAACCATGGACTCATGGGGGTACAAAATGATATCTGCAATTGAGGTGAGACATTGCTGTGCTATGTTTGTGCACATTATGCCCGTATACTTGCGTATTTATGTTGTTCCTTGGTTGGCTATAAGTCTTTATCTAATCATATACTGTGAAATTTCCATTGTAGGTTGTGGTTGAAATGGCTGCAATAGGATTTGGCCTGCCAAAGGATGCTTTCACTTCTTTAATGAAACAGGTACTAATGGCCACTGAAAGCTGCTGCTAGTAATTGTATTTTTCTACCTTCTTAACTGTCAGCATAAAATAAAAATACAGAATTTCTAAAAGAATTTTAACTAAAGAAAAACTTGTGGGCTGTGGTAAGGCTATGGGATCTACAAGATAATGCATTGGAAAGGCATTATTTGTGATATAACATCAAATATCCCCAGTCAGTTGGCCTCTTCCATGTCATGATCCTTTGGCTTCAAGCTTGTTTTTCACTTTTTGATGTTCAAAAAGAACTATTGCAATGCAGTAATCCTAAATATATCTTAAGATAGTGGCTCTTTGATGATATTCTATAACAAGTTCAGAACAACAATAGGATGCATTTTTTTAGATGTAGTCATCAATTTTGAGTAACCAGGAGTCCTAGGCTCAAGTCGTATTTCCAGGGAAAAAGAAGTGCAGAATGGCCAGGCGATTGTTGTGTTATAAATTTCATATCCGTTCAATTTTTAGTTGCTTAAGCTGTGTATCCAGAATCCACCACGTCATTTCTTTTGTGTGGATTGGAAAATGCAAGCTGTTGGGTTACGAGAGGTCCTGGGTTCAAGATCAGGCTATAGCCTTCGCTCCCCGCGCGCGAAAAAAATGGGGGAACAGAGAAGGGGAAAAAGAAGATGGCTAGACGTGTCACATACATCATATATCCAAATTAAGAAAAAAGTCTAATGTTTGAATCATGGGTTTACAATTGATATATGGATGCACTGCATTTATATATTATGTCCAGTTTCTCAGAAGGAATATGACTATTCAACTATTGATTTACATAACTCAAAAATAAAAAAAATATCACAATATCCGAAATATTATGCCCTTTTTACTATTCTAGCAATATAGGTTCATGCTAGAGATAACTAACACATATTTCTTTACCCGCATTGTATCCACTATACCATCTCATGTCGTGTATGTAACCATATTGGTGCATCGTGTATTATATATGTGCATGTACATGCGTTTGTGTGAACGGACATGCAAATGTATGCGTGCGCGTGCATAAACACACATATGTATATATTTATGTATGAATGTATACATGTGTATATAACTATTTTTATATCCATATTGTATTTGTATCCCAGTTTTGAAGATTAGTCATATATCCCTGTATTTGTATTGTGTGGTACCCATGTCTCACATCTGTATCCATGCTTTATTGATGGAAAGCTAAGTCAAGATGCCCTACTCATTAAATATGCACTGGATGATGAGTGAAACGACTATTCACTAGGTGAGGGGAAAATGCCTCAAAAGGTTTCATGTTCATACAATTGAAATACATATAAACAACAAATTTACACATGTTTAGTCTAAAGTCATATAATTAAAAAATAGTTCAAAGTCACAGTTACAATTTACCATATCTCAAATGATCACCTTAAGCTTTCTCAGTAATATCTTAGTGTTTATATTGTAAAGCTGAGACAGATTCATACCAAATTGATGGTGCAAGCATTTTCTTTAGATTACTGCAAACTTTACTATTTTCAGAGCTAGTTGATTTTAAGGCTCTGCTGCTCATAGATTGGAGCTTTCCAGAATATTGAACGTAGAATTTGTTTGTGATTGTTATTTTTCTGTAATTTGAATATAGCATGTTGTAGCACCATGGTTACTCATTCTAAAGCCACAGGCTCCTCACATAAAGGTGACAAGAGTCTTTCCTAAAGTGAATGAATGTGCATTCTCAATTTGCTATTTGATTCTGCAGCAGTTGAATCTCATGCTCTCCAAAATATAAATTATCCCGATTTGTCAAATGTATTTGACTATTAAGCCCGTTATTTCTGTCTGGACTGTTTAGACTAAAATAGTTACATTTATGATTAAGTTATAATTTACTTTTCGCATTGACCAAAAGCTCATATCCACCGAACATGCTCACTATTTTGATTATCCCCTTGCCTAACATGCTTCTCTCCTTGAAACCATCAGGGACCTCACCTTCTTGCCCCTACAGGGAGTGACCTTCAACGTCATGGCCATGAAGGTACAGTGTTTGCTGGGTATCATTACGACCTCAATTTCCTGACAATCCATGGGCGGAGCAGATTCCCTGGCCTAAACATCTGGTTGAGAAGTGGAGAGAAAGTGGAAGTTAAGGTTCCTGTTGGCTGCCTTCTCATACAGAGTGGAAAACAGGTAAAACATGCTCTCAATGTTTCCAGGCGATAAATGCTGTTTGAGGCAGTTGAATCTTGATATTAGAGTCAATGCATTGCGATTTTGATGGTGGGCTGATCACCCACTTGGTAATTGGTATGAAGTTTTTAATTAGTAGCATCACCTTTTCACTGCATGTTTGTTTATATAATACTACAAATAACTCCTTGCATTATGGCTGTTTTCAATAACCCTAGTGTTCAGAAACCGTTGAAGTTTTTGAGTTATTCGCAACCCTTTTGCTTTCAAAACTTTCCAAGTAATTCCTAAATAAGTTATATTCTACGACATTTTATAAAACAGCGTGATCCACATGGAAATAGGCATAGTATGAGAGTTTTTTTTTTTTTTTATCGTCTTCCTTAGAAAACCGGAGTGGTGCTAAAAAGTGTGCTACGAGGGTTATTATCATGGCCAGCAGCATCATACTTTTCTGTTTCTATGCAGTTGGAGTGGCTGACTGGTGGGGAATGTTTAGCTGGGATGCATGAAGTGGTTGTGACTAAAAGGACTCTGGATGCCATCGAATTTGCACGCCAGCAAAACCGCAGCTTGTGGAGGGTTTCTTCTACAGTAAGTGTAACATAATTAGGCATAGCTTTGAAATTTTGAGTGTAAAGTGTATCATCTCCCGATTACTTATTATTTTCATGGCTCACTTTTTCTTTCCTTTTTCTTGGACCAAATAGCTGTTTTCCCATATTGCTTCTGATGCTACGCTGAAACCATTGGGCCACTTTGCCGAAGCAGCACTTTCTAGCAGATACCCTCCGATAGTCACAGGGGAGTTCGTTGAACAAGAGCTTTCAGCGATCAATCTGAAGGGAAAGAAATCTGTGGCCTAGAGCAGAAAACAGATCTAACAGGCAGCATGTCGTGCTCGATTCTGTAATTGTTTGTTCAGATGGACCAGGCAGAAGAGATGCCTTGGTCTGTGTATTCCAACAAATATGTGTGGACAATTATCATTATTGTTGATGCCTCAGAGCATGCTTTAATTGGATCAATTTTCTGGCATTTATTCTGGATCCTTTTTCTGTTTACGGCCATGTTTGAGATGCATTTTGTGCTCAGTTTGTTACAAGCTGAAAGAATTGATTTTGCTAGTTAAATACAGAGCTATTGTAAAATCTGAAAGTGCTGGAAGGAGCTGCATGATTACTGAAAGGTTTTAAGTTGCCTGTCAAATGTAATCAAATGTTTGATAATTGCCCGTTATCTGTTCATTTATTGTTTGAAATGAATATTTCCCTAACTATTTTTGTTGTTCCGTATTGCAGTAGTGGAATATTTCTATTGAAGATACATCATGGTGGTAAAATTACTACAGGACCCAAAGATCCTACATTGGGGCAAAGAGATACGTTTTTAAGATGTGTAACAGTTGTTGCTTGTGTGGGGAGAGAGTGTAAAATCTAGAGTTGGTAGGGTTTTTAACCCGTTGGAGATAGCTCAGAGAGAAGCATCAGAGAAGCAAGAAGCAGCTCAGGTCGTCGACAGGCTTGAGTGCTGTCGGCAACGGATACTCGGACACGAGCCAACAAGGGCTGCAGAAGCTCTGTCTGTTGATAGGCCTGGGAGCTGTCGACAGATGTTTTGTGAAGGCTGTCGACAGACATGCTCAGTTGTTGACAGGCAGCCAAATAGACAGTTCGGTCTACACAGTTTGTCGACAGGCTAAAAGAGTTGTCGATAGAGATCGATTTTTGGACGAGTCCGAGACAAATTCTGAATTTGTTTTTTATCCAAATTCAGAACTTGACTGGGAAGAGTTGCAGGTTATCAGAGATCTAGGATATGAAGATGGATATAATATATTTTTTTAAAGCTTGGACGAAGAAATTTTCTCGGTGTATTCTTGTAAATAGTGGGGAAAAGGTAAGACTAATTGTGGATAACACTAGGGAGTGGGCAGTTGATCTATATGTTCATGAAGCAGAGGATGATGAGAATGATGGTCAACATCCTGGTTCAAATATGTTCGGATTTTGTCTTGTTTTCAAGAGGATGTGGTGATCCAAGAATATCGAATCGAGTTGGAGAAGATGATAGCTTGAAGCAGAAAAGGCAAACCAAGTGGGTGCGAGTTAGCCGACTTATAAATTATATCATTCTGCTACTGCCTAGGACCAATCGACTATATAGTCGACTGGGCAGATACAGAGGCAGATGTAGTATCGACTTATAAAATTATAAGTTGACTAATCGAGGCATTTTTTGAAGCATGAGTCAGTTTTCTTTTCAGGCACATGTTTTCTTTTCTGGCGGATTTAAAAAATTGAAAGGTCTAGAATTCTTTTGGATCAAGAAGATCAACTTCTAATATGATTGATCAAAATTCTTCAAGCATCCAACGATTAAGATCATCTTATAGACCAAATAGGAGTTGTATTATAAAATCTTACAATTAGAGGTTGTAATCAGGCATTGTAATTGTCTTGAACAAGAAAAAAATCTAAAGCAAAAAAGATCAAAAGAAGTCAAGAGAGAGGAGCAAGATGAAGGTGCACAGAGAGAAGATATACTTTTATAATCTAGGTCTAGATTCAAAGAAAAGGTGAATACTCTTGTGGGATTAAGATAAAAGTTAGATCTCTTTGTATCAAATTTACTAATAAAGCTTTCTCAAGTAGGGGTGAGCAGAGTTCTGTTATAACCGAAATAATCGACCAAAAATCGAAACCCGAACCGAACCGAACCGCTCTAGTTCGGTTCGGTTTTGGTTTGTGTTTCAAAAACCGAACTCGACCGAACCGAACCGAATCTCTTACCCTATATATCACCCCACTCAAATTCAATTTAGTGAATCATATAGTTCACAAAAAAAACCGGTGAAAATTTATCTCATTACTTCTAGCAATACCATCTTTTTTTATATTGAATATGTGAAAGTTATGTTAAGTACACCATCACAATTAAGAATAATATTTATATTAATATAGTTCTTTTTTTTTCATTCTTGCCATTAAAAGTTAGTAATAATTATGTGAGTTTTGATATAAGAGCCCAAATATAGCGTAAAAGTTTTAGAATATGAAATTTTTAATTCACATTAAGGTTAGAGTTTTTTTCTTATTTCTAATTTGGGTATTGAATATTTGAGATTAGAATATTAAACGATGATAATATAATGGTGATTAAAAAATGTAAGAAATGATGGGAAAATATTGGCCTAACCGAAAAACCGAACCGAATTGAGTCGGTTCGGTTCGGTTCGGTTGCTAAGTCTAATCGGTTCGGTTCGATTTTGCAAAAATTAGCAAAAACCGAACCAAACCGACCGATGCTCACCCTTATTCTCAAGTTCTTCCCCCGCAGATGTGGGCCAAATTTGAGCCGAATCACGTTAAATTCTCGTGTTATTTCTTATTACTCTTTTGTCCAAATATTACTAGTTTGCTTTACAATAATTTTCATTTTGCAAGTACCATCATATTATCAGGTTTCGCAAACGTCGATCTCGGGAGTAATAATCGGTATCATACCGCCGCTTTGTCGCAACAAAATGTAAATGATGATGTCGATGTTGACGGTAAGGGAGATAATAAAAATGGCAAAGAAGAAGATGGAGAAGAGAACTACGCTCAACCAGGAGAAAGGAAGGAAGATCAAGGGGAGGGCTTCCTAAATCAAATGAAGACAACAGCCTTGTTAGCCAAAAGGGATTTGAGAATATGTTGCTTTCTAGTAGCATAGACATTATTTCAAGGAATTCAGATTCAGTTGGTACACAAATTCCACCAAGGAAGTGTTCTAGTGTGAGGGAACAAGTGAGAAGTGAAGAAGTCCCAATATGAAAGTTTATGTACCTTAATTGTATTAAATATATTAAAAGTTTATGCACCTAAATTGTATTAAAAAAAGAAAATGAAGAACATAGAATCATCTCATTTTTAATTGTCTGCAGCCCATTCACCCAAGCTTGAGCTGCGGGTAGCGATCCGCGTGCTCCTCTTGAAAAGAATCTCGTCCCTTCATTGTCATCAAATCTAACGATCGAAAATATTTCTCCCCGCCTCCATCGAAAAATTTCAAAATCTCCCCCAAAAAGATGTGCTCCTCCCTCCCTCTATAAAAACTCCAGCCTCAAATTCCCTTCGTCTCACGCAGCACCAGCATCAACTCTCTCTCTCTCTCTCTCTCTCTCTCTCTCTCTCTCTAACCAAGTATCAAAAGGCAAAAGCAATGGCCCGCACGAAGCAGACGGCCCGCAAGTCGACCGGCGGCAAGGCCCCCCGCAAGCAGCTGGCCACCAAGGCGGCGAGGAAGTCAGCGCCGGCGACGGGAGGAGTGAAGAAGCCCCACAGATACAGGCCGGGGACGGTGGCTCTGAGAGAGATCAGAAAGTATCAGAAGAGCACGGAGCTCCTCATCAGGAAGCTCCCCTTCCAGAGGCTCGTCCGTGAGATCGCCCAGGACTTCAAAACTGATCTTAGGTTTCAGAGCTCTGCCGTGGCGGCGCTGCAGGAGGCGGCGGAGGCCTACTTGGTGGGTCTCTTCGAGGACACCAATCTGTGCGCCATCCACGCCAAGAGGGTCACCATCATGCCCAAGGACATTCAGCTCGCAAGGAGGATCCGAGGGGAGAGGGCTTAGGTTTGTTAATCAAGCTTGTAACCTCGATGCTAGAAAAAAGGGGGAAAAAAAAAGGTGCCTGTAATTGTTGTCTTTTAAATCTCAGCAAAATTGGAATGTTAACTACCTGTATGCTGAAATTCCTGTGTTCAATGTCATTTCTTTGAGCAGGCTTTGAACCAGAATGAAATTTTATCCCAAGCCTCCTGTCTCATCTCTTTGGCAATTCAACAGTTTGAAAGCAAGATCACAAGATTCATAAGTCGAAACATGTATTTCAAATTAATTGAACTAATCAACAACAATCAAACATAAGATTTCTTCCCCATCCTCGCCTATTTCTTGAAGTGCATTGACAACTGAAACAATGTATTCTTCTCCTTCCATGCTGGTTTAGGCACCGATACCGGCCTTTTGGGACTAATCTTCCGACTAACACTCTCTACTAGGGATGATAAACGGGACAAATTCGGTTGATTCGTTCTGTTAGCTAATGAATTTCTTATGAGACGGTTGAACTTCTCTCGTAACGAATTCAAATGAGATGAATCAAGTAATTAGGGTAATGAATCGGGTCTTTGACCCGATTCGTTACCCGGATTCATCGAGACGGGTTGGACTAGTTTTGGATTTTATTATTATTTTATTTTTGAAAATTTCAAATTTACCGCAATAGGGAATTTTTGAGCTGTTGAGGTAGGGGTGGCCACCGGGGGGCGTCGACCCGCCTCGACCCGTACTGTGCGACTCGTCGGAGTCGCACAGACGGGTTGACGGGTCAACCCGTACCCGCCCCGTTAAGGGCGGGTTCAAACGGGTTGACCCGTCCCGTGGTCACGGGACGAATCCGATTCGTCCCGTGACGAATCACGGGACGAGTCGGGTCGGGGAAATTTCCCCGACCCCTGCTTCTTATTTTTTTTTTTTTTAGTCCAATAATTTTTTAAGAACGTTAGAGGGAAAAATTATTCTGCGCCCCCTATATAAAAATGTTTTTGTTTTAAACCCTCAACGGCTCAAAATTGAGCCGTTGGGGTGAAAAAAGAGGGTGCCACGTGGCACCCTCTTTTTTCACCCCAACGGCTCAAAAATGAGCCGTTGGCCCATTAAAAAAATAAAAACCCTAACCTCTAATCCTCTATAAATACCCTCATTCATTTTCATCTCACATCATCTCAACTCTCTCTCTTCTATTTTCATCCTCTAATTCACTCTTATTCTCTTACAATTACAAATCTCTACCAACTTTCAATCTAGTCTAATGGAGCCCAACTGGAGTACTGGCGGTTCCTCATCCGAAGCCGGTGGTAGCTCTTCATCAACACACAATCCGTCAGCTGCCGCACCTTACACCGATGTTGGCGGTAGCTCATCGTCAGCATATACCGCTTACCCACCATACAGCTATGCTCCACCAACATCCGCATTTGCTCCCTATCACAGTTCGTCAAGCTATGCATTTGACTACAGTGGTTATGCACCATATACACATGCTGCATATGCCAGTGATAGTGGTACAGGTCGGCATTCTATTTCCTTCCCTCCTCAATATGCCTCATATTCTCAACTTTTAATGTCAACATCACCAATGCACGCACAATCTCTGGCTCCTTTTTTTACTGAAACACAAGAACAACACGATACACAACCAACACAGCATGACACTATAGTTCCAGAAACACAACAACCTGAACCAACTAGCACAAGCACAACCACTAAAGAAAGAGCCAAAACTTCTGCAGTGTGGAACCATTTTGTCTTAAAATTGTTGAAAGTAGAAGAAAGGCAGAATGTAAGTACTGTCATCAACTATTTGATCATAAAGAAGGATACGGTACTGGTGTTCTTAATAAACACTATGAAAAAAAGCATGCTAAAAGTCACGGTTTACCACCACAACAAGCACAAATATTAGCTGATTCAGGCACACTCTCCACTTGGAGATATAAGCCTGAAGTAAATAAACATAAGTTAGCTGAATTTATTGTTCGAGCAGAACTTTCATTTTCTTTTACTGAATCAGATGCATTAGTTGATTATCTTAAATCTGTTTTTGCTCCTGATTATAAGAGAATTAGCAGACAAACTATAACTAGAGAAATTGAAGATTTATTTGTAAATAGAAAAAATATTTGAAGGCTCTTTTTACTAGTGATGCTAGAAAAATTTCATTAACTTCCGATATATGGGAAGCTCTTAATCTTATTCATTATTTATGTGTTACTGCTCACTTTATTGATGAAAATTGGATTTTACAAAAATGTATTTTATCATTTCTAAATTTTCTGAGAAACATTCTGCTACAATGTAGCAAATTCAATTTTTCTTACTTGTAGAAATTATGGTATAGAAAATAAAATATTTTCTATTTCTTTTGATAATGCAAGTGAAAATACTGCTTCAATAAGACAATTGAAAACGATATTAGATCCAATTTTAAATGGTAAACTTTTTCATGTTAGATGTGTTGCCATATATTGAATTTATGTGTACAAGATGGTCTAAAACTCTTAGACAAATATATTTATAAAGTTAAAGAAATTATTTTACATATAAAACACAGTGGACCTAGGAGACAATCTTTTAAAGGTTACTGCCGACAATGTGGACTAAAGGAAAAACTGCTCCAAGCAGATGTGAAAACTCGTTGGAATTCAAGCTACTATATGATTAAAGATTGCATTCCTTTAAACAAGCAATTCAATTTTTTACAATAAATGAATGTTCATCTCTTTATATTAGTGATGGAGAGTGGAAATTATATGAAAATTTTTGTACTTTTCTAGAAAAATTTGACACTGCCCCAAAAAGCACTTTCTGGTACGTATTATCCCACATGTAACTTAGTTTTTTATAATCTTAATGAAATTGCTCAAGTATTTGCTGCATATAGAGATGATGATAGTCTTGAAGAGGCTATACATGTATGGAAGAA
Organism: Agave tequilana; assembly: GCA_038442645.1. Classification (NCBI taxonomy): domain Eukaryota; kingdom Viridiplantae; phylum Streptophyta; class Magnoliopsida; order Asparagales; family Asparagaceae; genus Agave; species Agave tequilana. The sequence goes on along the minus strand of JAVJIF010025132.1, from coordinate 4,434 downwards.
AAATTTCGAAAATATTTTGAAAATATGCCTTTTTTATTTTACTTAGCTGCAATTATGGATCCTAGAATTAAAATAGATAATTTAAAACTTTTATTATCTAATTTTATTTTATGTTTAAACTATGAACAAGATGTAGATAAATTACTTTTAGAAATTAGATCTCTTTTAGAAGAAATGTACTCATTGTATAGAGATGAGTTATTTCCACCTTCTTCTTCTGAATTAGGGCACCTACACCATCACAAACTTCTTCTAGTAGTCTAGGTAAAAGATTATCTAATTTTAAAAGTATACTTTCCTCTAATACTAGAAAGAAACACTCTTCAGGAGCAGGTTCATTTGATGAACTTAATTTATATTTGAACACAATGCCTGCTGAAATAAATGAAAATGGTGATGAACCATGGGAAACATTTGATGTTTTGTTGTGGTGGAAAGAACAGAGAAAACAATTTCCTGTTCTTTCTACCATGACCCGAGATATACTAACACCTCCGGCTCTACAGTAGCGTCCGAGAGCGCGTTTTCTGCAGGTGGTAGAGTTTTGATACCCTGGAGGAGCAGGCTGACGCCGAAACACTTGGAGATGGCGGTTTGCTTAAAGGACTGGTTCGATGCAGAAAGACGCACACAAGGAAAAGCTATTCTGGATGAAGAATTTGAACAAGACGAGGATGACGAATAGAGAACCACCAGAGTTTTTTATATACATTGTATGAGATGAGCACCAGAGTTTTGTTATGTATACGAGATGAGTTTTATGTACATTGTATATGTGATGAGCACTGTATATGATTTTTTCATATTAATAAAATAATTTGCCTTACAAAAAACTTGTAATTAGTGAAAATCAATTCTATTTTTTTTTATAATTTTAATGGTGTCATTATCATTTCTATATGCACGAGTGAGGTCCTTTCTCATACTTCTGTGTCTCAATGTCTTCAGGTTTACTTGAGATGTCAGCTATAGTCTAACTATTGTATATGGAGGATTTTGTTATTTTCTCAACAAATATGAAGGATTTCATTGCTTTGATTCACTTAGTGTCCTATACGATGAAGAAAATTCCAAGATAAATTTTCATTGGGAACAGTCATAGTCTGTTATGATCAACTTTTGCTAGCTCATTGCCAGATGGCCCGGCATTGCCCATTTTTGATATGGAGTGTTTGTCCTTTGGAGATACTCCATGATCTTCTGATTATTCTACAATCTCATGGATCAATTATCTTTTCGGCTCTAATTTTTCCTCTAATGCATGCCGACTATGTCCCATATCCTTTTGATTCCACTCCACGGTCAACTACGTATGCTACCATCTGAAGTATCAACTGTCTCCATGGTACGCAGAATTAGCATTTGTCTTTATATACATGCAGTTAGCTTTTATTTACATGCAACTAACTTTTGTGCTTTCTATGTGAAACCCTTTTTTTCAATGACAAACAATCACCCTCACCTTGGAGGTTGAATAGTGACCCACTACTCAACTACCTATGGTTATGTGATTGCACCTTTTGTATGATTTGGTGTCACTTTTGCCGGTATTAATTTTAGCAGTTGGAGGGCTGTAATGTTACAATGAAATTCGTCTTTGTTTAAAGCAACAAGGGAGACTGATTGATTGTTTGTTATAACCAAGCATACTGAACTGAAGTTCTTAGCAACCCAATTATCTTGCATGTGTGTACTACATTCTAATACTCATTAATGGATCAACAGCACACACACAGATATGACTCTTAATGGTTAGAAATGACTAGTGTAATCAAGAAGTATCTACTCGCAACTTAATGTTTTCAATTGCAGGATGTGTGCACATCAAGCACACGTTGATTCCATCCATATTCGTGATGGATTGTGTAATAAATCCTAATGCTGCTAATATCATGGCGTTGAGGGTCCTGTAGTTTAAGCATGAGCACATCCCAGAAATGCACAATAATGTAGCTTGAATGCACGAAAATTTTGTCAAACTGCAGTTTCTTTGACTGCTCTCTGCACCATCTTGTCCTTTTGTCCTATGTTAATATTTCTTGTTTCATACATGATACATCCACTGCCCTTGGAATTCTGTATGATCTCATGTACTTTTTCTCCACTTGCTACCTTGGCAGTGCCTTCCTGGTAGATGGTTATTGTGCCATCTTGGGTGAGCGCCTAGGTTGCACTAGTATGAGTATGTGATATGTATACATTGTAACACGGGTACAAGGATGCAGAAATCTTTGAAATCCAGGATAAGGATAGGTCATAGAGACGACAATTATAGAAGTGTGCATGTGAGTTAATGTTATTTGTCCATAATATGGATTTATAAGGTCATAATGGTTGAAAAAACAATATAAAATATTTTCAAGTTACATCAATTAATAGTTACAAAAATATCCATATATTTTGTTAAGAATGTGGATATATTAGATTTACGTATCTATAAATTAAATGGAATTTATCGTTTATGCATTAGTATTTTAACTTGGCTTTGGTACATTTTTGAAAGTTTTTGATATGCTTAGGATAGATATGTTATAGATTTTAGGATACATTATAGAAGTATCCAACAAGTATCCATCAAGGTTTTGGATATCAATCCAAGGAGCGAATACGGATACGGGTATGACTCTTTGATCAAAGTATCCATGCAACGTAGGTGACCACAAAATCGCTTGGCATATCCTTTGTTTACTATTCGCCGTATCTTCAAAAGATTCTCTTTCGTGTTGGATGAGTTCATAATAATTTCATCCACCAAAAGATATTGTTTATGTTAAGTTATCTCAAGAAAATGACCCCTGATGTCACTTTCAAATTCTCAAAGGAGGTGTAATGCGATTCATCTATTGCCAGTATCCACATTAATGTTTATATTTTTTATGAGTGGTAACTAAAATTTTGGTTGATTGGAAAATGCAGGTTGGTGTCACACCTGAAGGAGTGGAGGTTCCTCGCAGTCTGGTAGACGAGGAATTGCAGAAGAAAATAAGGATGATGCCAGAAGAGTTTCAACCATCCATACCTAGAGGACCGGATCCAAAATGGCGATACATGTGGAGGGTCGGTCCGCGGCCAGAAAACACCCGCTTTAAGGTCATATTTCATCTGAGCAAGTTTATTGTGCACATTCATATGGTATAAGAATGTCTGTCTTACTGTCTCATTCATATAGGAATTGAATTCTGAACCTGTGATACCTGAAGGGTTCCCTGGATGGAAAGAAACCATGGACTCATGGGGGTACAAAATGATATCTGCAATTGAGGTGAGACATTGCTGTGCTATGTTTGTGCACATTATGCCCGTATACTTGGCTATAAGTCTTTATCTAATCATATACTGTGAAATTTTCATTGTAGGTTGTTGCTGAAATGGCTGCAATAGGATTTGGCCTGCCAAAGGATGCTTTCACTTCTTTAATGAAACAGGTACTAATGGCCACTGAAAGCTGCTGCTAGTAATTGTATTTTTCTACCTTCTTAACTGTCAGCATAAAATAAAAATACAGAATTTCTAAAAGAATTTTAACTAAAGAAAAACTTGGGGGCTGTGGTAAGGCTATGGGATCTACAAGATAATGCATTGGAAAGGCATTATTTGTGATATAACATCAAATATCCCTAGTCAGTTGGCCTCTTCCATGTCATGATCCTGTGGCTCAAGCTTGTTTTTCACTTTTTGATGTTCAAAAAGAACTATTGCAATGCAGTAATCCTAAATATATCTTAAGATAGTGGCTCTTTGATGGTATCCTATAACAAGTTCAGAACAACAATAGGATGCCTTTTTTTTTTTTTTTGTGATGTAGTCATCAATTTTGAGTAACCAGGAGTCCTAGGTTCAAGTCGTATTTCCAGGGAAAAAGAAGTGCAGAATGGCAGGTGATTGTTGTGTTATAAATTTCATGTCCGTTCAGTTTTTAGTTGCTTAAGCTGTGTATCCAAAATCCACCACATCATTTCTTGTGTGGATTGGAAAATGCAAGCTGTTGGGTTACAAGAGGTCCTGGTTCAAGATCAGGCTATAGCCTTCGCTCCCTGCGCACGAAAAAATGGGGGAACAGAGAAGGGGAAAAAGAAGATGGCTAGACGTGTCACATACATCATATATCCAAATTAAGGAAAAGTTTAATGTTTGAATCATGGGTTTACAATTGATACATGGATGCATTCCATCTATATATTATGTCCAGTTTCTTAGAAGGAATATGACTATTCACGTAACTATTGATTTACATAACTCAAAAATAAAAAAATATATCACAATATCCGAAATATATGCCGTTTTAACTATTCTAGCAATATAGGTTCATGCTAGAGATAACTAACACATATTTCCTTACCCACATTGTAACCACTATACCATCTCATGTCGTGTATGTAACCATATTGGTGCATCGTGTATTTTATATGTGCATGTATGTGCGTGCGTTTGTGT